>CM065814.1:131924714-132219857 GCA_033398695.1 Orobanche coerulescens
GTTTTATCGATTGTTGATTGTTATCGAACTTGTTGACTATCGATTACTGTAATAGGTTGAGAATATCATTCGGTGATTACAACCGTGTGTTGCAGTCGAGCTCGAGAATGTTCGTGAATGGTGTTGGCCTCAGGGCCGAGGAGCTAGTAGACGAAGGATTAGTGACGGATTCATCATCGTCGTATTGATATCGAGGCAAGTTATTACTTGCTCAGTTGTAATATTTAATGAATGGTTTCAGTTTCATTCGTTTATAATTCGTATAGCAATGTTTATAAATCGTAATCACAGAGGATTTGGGATTATAGGTTGTATTCGAGTTTTGGGAATTTAAATCATAATGTATATGATTTACAATTGTCGTTGGTATACTTGTTATCGAGGATACATCATGGTATCGACGAAAACGTGAATTATCTACAGTCCGTGGCATTTTGAACCGTCGAGTATTGAGGATAATGGTTCGTGATGGTTTAGACATTGAGATTGTTCTCGAAGGACTCGGGGCAAGTACTCTAATCATTTTTATCATTCGTGTCGATCATGTCGTGAGACATTCGTGTATCGTTGTTATCATGCATTTGTGCATTATTGTTGTCGTGTATTGTGTATTGTTGTTTTGTGCAGTTGTGCATTGTTGTCATATGTCCACCATGCGTTGGTCCGACGGGATCATCATGAGAATCTATAGCTGTGTGCGCTGGATCGCTGGACAGGTAATGCCACCATGCGTTGGTCCGACGGGATCATCATGGGAATCTATAGCTGTGTGCGCTGGATCGTTGGATTACCATATGTATTGTTGTTGTGCATATGTATATTATGGGTTTGCCATAAGTATACATTGTCGTTATTGTTGTGATCATATTGACGTTGTCATATGAGTATGCATTTGTAGGTCTTGTGTTAGGACCATGTCCGTATGTTGTGTTGATCTGATCTCGGATTAGACTGACGTGATGGTAATGGTATTTCGTATCCTGAGGTATGTTCCGTAATTCCTTGATACTTATCTTTGATGGACAATCAATTATCGTATTGGACTTGTCGACGTTATCCGATGGATTGAATTGGCCAGAGTTGGCATAATATCCGTATCGCGAGTTATGATAATGTTTTGAGAACCTTGGGTATTGTTGAGATACTGTACAGATATTTCGGTATTATCTTAACGTGTTGTTAAGGGGTACGAATCATGGATTTTCGTAAAGTTACGACAGTAAGATTACATTGGTCGTATTCTTACTTAGTATTTCCATTGATATTTAATTATTGACGTGATGTGATGGTTATCATTGTTGGATATTATGGCTGACCCCGTCGTGGGCTTTCTTTTAGGTTCTTGGATTACCAAGCTTGTAGCGGTCGTGGAGAGATGAGCTTCCTGGAGGATACTAGCTAGGGCATGTAATCGTGTGTTGAGTTTCTGATCAGTTTTTGTATTCCGCTGCTAGAATACTTCGATTGTTTGTCTTTTTCCGCTGTGTGAGTATTTTTAAAATAACCTATTGGTATCTGGTAACTTAGGTTACTTTGGGAAATCGTTTTCTAAATTTGTTCTGTCGGTACGTGTAAGCGATAACGTAACGTATGTTTTTAAACTGTTGAGTTTTGGCATTTTGGGTCTTGTGGTTTCAAATGAGATTCTACGACGGTCTTGATAAACGAGTTTTATAAAGTCTTCGAATGTTTTCAAAAGATAGTACCGTTGTTGGCCTCTTGGGCGTTTGTAAATGTTTGTGAAAATATCCTCCAGCCTTGTGGGTTCCATCTCGGGGCCCACGGCGCTGTAATATTCCCGGTCGGCTCTGGGGGTGTTACACTACCAACCTTAACATGCGCTAACGAGACACCAGTCCCAGTCCAATAGCTCCTGGACTACCTCGAACTACCAGTTAGCGTGCGCTATCACAACTGTAGCGTGCGCTAACTACAGCATGTTAGCGCGCGCTAGCCAATAAGCGTAGCGTGCCCTATCGACTCAGAGAGACATCAACAGAACATCTCAGAAATGGGTATGACGACGGATACCCACAACTTTGGGAAATTAGAAAACGATCCCAAATGTCCGAAAATCACGATACGACAATGAATAATCAAACTGAAGCTCACAACACGTATAACATCGTTAAATGAACTTACTAGAAACTCGAAACAACAGTTTCGAACGAGATTCGCAAGAATCGAACTCAAGCGCGGAAAAGTCGCTTAAGAACACGGAACTCAACAAAACGACACCGAAACGAACTCGAACCTCAAAAAGTGCAGAATTAAACATTCGCAGAATGACGAAACGTTCACAAGCGAGCCGTTAAAACGGACTCCTGCCAAAAAAAGAAATTACCGAAAATCGAAAATCGTGGATATTACATCCACTAGCTCGATGTTCTAGCTCAATGCCTAGATAAGACCGAGTTTTTCCAGATCATTCATCTCAAATTCGGATTTTAGATAGCTGCGGTTTCCCTTAATTCATCAAGAGTGCCGATTATGTTCATATCGTTGATATATACAACTACAATTGCTAATCCGAAACTTATTTTCTTAATAAACACGCAGGGACACAATTCGTCGTTCTTATATCCCCTTCCAATCAAGTAGTCACTTAGGCGGGTATACCACATCTGCCTGGATTGTTTTAATCCGTAAAGTGGGCGTCAACCGTACTGCAAATGCCCTTCGTGGTCTAGAGTCACTTTTGACTTGGGTAATGAAATTCCATCGAGCACTTTCATATGTATCTCTATATTAAGATCCCCATAGATATATCATTAACCACATTTATGAGTTGCATTCTAGTCCTTCGGAAATTACTAAGCTAATGAAGTAACTTAGGGGAGAGTACGTCTCCTCAGTCAATTCCATGGCATTTATGAGAACCTTCGAGTCTTGTACTTCAGGACTTCATTATTCCCATTACGCTTACTGACAAAGGTTTATTTTTATGTCCTACAGGATTTACACTTAGTGAGGTTAGCACTACCTACCAATTACCTGTGTCTTTGTCAAAGAATCTAGTTCTGCGTGGAATGCTTTATCTTTTAAGGCCAATTAACTCAATGTTGACATCATACAAAGCGAGGTTCGACATCATCTTTCTCTATGCTATGAGAAACGATAGATCATCAAAGTGGGCGGATGATCAGTCCACACTCTCATGATTCATCGAGATTTCTTGATTTTCTGAATCATATCAATCTTCGGGGCGTCCCCCTCGTCATGACTCATGGACATAGTAATCAAGTATGATCTCATGAAATGATTTCATTGATGACTAATATATTAGTTTGTGCCTTACTCCACCTCCTCCTTAGGTGAGTATTAAGTCGAACCATGTAGCTTCCACCTTTTCCTTTAGGGACCTATGGCCTAAATCACACATCCAGCATATGTAATGGCAGCACTCGATTCGTCGATGTTGCGCCCCTTATCGAGGACTTTCAAACTTACAGGTTGCAGCTGGTATATATGATCTCATCACTTTCATGATATCGGTAAACACATCAGGCATCGAATCTACTACGTTCCGAAGATCGAGAATTTTTACTATCACAGCAAAATACGTGGATCAAATGAGACAAAGTAGGGACACACCATGATAATTCCTATCATTCTCGGAGAAAGTTCATCTTCTCTCCTCCCCCTAACGACGAGAATGTTTTCTCATCAAAGTGACAATCCGTAATACGAGCGTTAAGGAGATCACATGTCGAAGGTTCTAAATAGCGGATAACCATTGGGGATTTGTATCCAATGTAACTACTTAATCATCTCTAAAGACTCGTGCAATGTGGGGGTGCAGAAGGCACAATACTACATAACCAAATATGCACAATTGGCACTCAAGTTCGTCTGAGTCCAAAATGTAAAAATCAGGGCCTATCCAGTTACCAATTGGTACGCATAAACCGTTTGGTTAGCAGAGGGTCTAAAATGAGCGAATAAGTAAAGCTGCATGCAAGACTACATAACCCCGTGTAGAAATAGGCAAATTGGTGTGCATAACCAATGCTCGGGCTACCATCTGATTCGTCCAATGGTTGCCTCCGCGAGACCATTTTGCGTATGCTCGTGGGTGATGGGATGCTTTTCGTCGCTCCCGATCGACATGTAGTATTCATCAAGTACTTTAGATGTGAATACTCCATCATTGTCAAGTCTCATAGACCGAACATGGTGGTCAGGGTGGTGAGCCCTTAGATAGATAATCTGTGCTAGAGACTTTGCAAAGCAGCATTTTTAGTGGACATGGGGGCGACATGTGACCAGCATGTCGAAGCATCAACCAGAACCATAAAACATCAAATGGTTTGTACTCTTGTTGAATCGGTCCACAAATATCTATTTGAATCCTATGTAAGAATGAAATTTTCACATATTTAGCGTAGGAAAGTCTCGCTCCTACTTTGGCTAAAGCGCATGCTTTGCAGAAGAGACGATGTGCATTTGATAGGTTCAAACGTGTAGAACGAGCGGATGTCTCTAATGCTTTGGACGACGTAGCTTGAGGAACACCAACAAAGTTCGTTATGTGGGTTCGTTTCCCGCTTCTACTTTGCATGCGTAAGAAAGAATGTCCGTACGTACTCTTAAGAATATGGATCATCATTTCACGATATGGATGCTCCAGTCGTTCATGCCAAAGCATGTACGAGTCACATCCCAAAGTTTGTTATAGGTAATTGTTGTTGGTTGATTCTTTAGTCTTATACTCGCAAGCGCACGATTTGTTCGATGTAGATATGCGGTGCAAGGTCGATTCCACAGGGAGGACTATGATAATGAAGTCAAATTATTCCTATCGTTTTGAACCAAATTATATTAAATTCTAACCTAGTCCCAAATAATTTGATTTTTTAATGGTTATAATAATTGCAACAAATAACAGTAATTTTAAGTAGATTTTAGGTAAATTGATTTTAAATAATTTACTAGGGTTTAGAGTCCACCAATGTCTATTTATTATTTATTTTATATTTTAATTCCAAGAAATTCAGGGAATAGATTCTGAAATCAATCTCACTATTTCCCTATAGATTTGACAATAAGTACAAAATTATAATACAAATATAGATTTTCCTTCGCTTAAAAAATGTAATTTCTAAGCATTATATGTATCCAATTTAATGGAAAACAAATAATCAAAGAAATTAACTTATATCAATAATCACAAAGCAAGGGGGAATTTATAACTATCAAAAATACGTGATATAATTGATGAAATAATATTCCCCTGTTGAAGCGAAAATCATAATCTTTAAAAACATTTATTTGGAATTATTATATAAATATTAATAATAATATAGACATGGTTTCATCATAACCCCAGTAAAAGAAAATTACTCACTCATAATAACAACACAAATAAATAAATATTCCATAATATTATTACACAAATATAATTTTATTACACAATATTTTTTTTTTCTCTCCCTTACAATAATATCTCTCTATTTTTTCTCCTTTTTTCTCCTCCCCAAACACTACACAATCATCCCATATTTATACTACTTCAAAATCAATAAAATAATCATTTTTACAATTAAAAATTCCACCCCCAACAATAATACACGGCCATGAGTCTTGATGTCATGGATGACATCAGACAGAGTTGAAATTCCGGTCCAATCGGTGTTGACACGTGGCACAATATGGTCCGTCTATTTAATTGTCCGAATCGGCCATAACTTCTTCATACGAACTCGGATTTGGATGAATTTTTTTAAAACGATCGTCTCGGCCGAGACGAATAAAGTGAGACCGGTCGTGACTATATTTGAGTTTTGTAAAAATATCGCCCTTGAACCAATTGATCTGTCTTGTCTTAGGTTGGTTAACCTGCAGATATAATTTAATTCCAATTAATTATCCAAAAATGACATAAAATTATAGAAAATTCTAAGAAAATGAAATAATATAAATATATGGTAAAACAAATAAATTATCACACAAAACACACAATTATATACATAAAATACTAATAAAAATATTACTCAAAATATACTAAACAAATTCCCCCACACTTATCTTTTGCACGTCCTCGGGCAAATCTTATACCCGAGTTATAATACTCATATCTTTGAAAAATCATGACAAAACCAATATCAAGAGAGAACAAGTGATCATGACCCAAGTGAGATCAGAGAAAAATAGGATGCCGCACCAAATTCTAACAACTTCATTGAGAATCGAATGCCAAAAGATTCAATACCCTCACAGTGGATATCACTCTTCACTCAAGTGTATATACGGGATATTCGAGAAGAGTTCACTCATATCAAAGCATAATGTGTCATTACCATATGCTTGGTCAAAAATCAAATCTCCACTACTTAAAAATAAACTCATGCATAAATCAAATGGTCTTTCATTTGGTTGTAACGTGGCTTTGGGAATGGGTAGGATAAAGGGAAAATTATGAGGTTTGCTAGCCAAGATCAATTGTGAATTTAGATGCATAACAAATCCTACAAATAACAATCAACACCCCCCTTCTGTAATGAAAACTCTCAACCCATCATCCCCAAGTTATTCTGTACATGGTATTTGAATATTCATCCAGTAAGGTCCTAATCTTTTGTAAGGAAAATTATGCAATGGATCTTCTGGAAGTATTTATGTATCCCTTAAAGTATATTTCACGTGCTATTTTATTTATATTTATTTTTTATTTTCGCACTTGACCTCCCGTTTTTTTTTTTTTTTTTTTTTTAGGCCGTTTTTTTTTTTTAGATTTTTTTTTTTTGGCCTTTATTTATATTTTTTTTTGGTTCAATACTCCAATGTACTTCACACCCTTTCACTTTCAACAAAAGCTCTTAATCTCCACAATACTCTTATGAACATCGGCCCCTATTTGTCACACATCTAGTTCACAATTAAATCTTTGACTAGAGGGTGCAAATGGATGAGTCATCAACAAGAATGGATAATGGCTAAAGTAATGTGCTTGATCAAAGAAATAGGCTCGTGCTCAATGGGGCTTCTAAGGATAAAATGTAATGGGTGGGAAAAATATAAGCCAACAAGGGTTAATCCTAATTGCCTTTATCATCTTAATGCAAGAGTTTATGAATGTAGTCTCGAAATGTATAAATGAGCAAGTTCTAGAATGAACACAATATGTTTGACCACACAACAAAAATATAGAGCGTATATATAAGGATTGCTCTAAGGCTCAAAACTCACAAAAAGGGTGTTGTGTATGAATCCCATACACCTTCATCCAAATCCATTATCAAAACCAGTGAAATATCCCAAAAATGATTTTTTCACTAACGTTTTCTCAAGAAAATGGTGCCGTGATTTTCAGCCCTTTTTTTTATTTAATATTGCATATATATATATATAGATATAGATATACACCTTCCCCCACACTTAATGATAAGCAATATCCTTATTGTGTAAAAAGAACAATGGAGTAAGGGTTTAAATAAGACTTCCCTGTTTATGAAAGACGACGCTTTGCTCAAGCCTTTTTTTTTTTGGACCTGCAAGAAATAAGTGTGGCAAAACAACAAAAGAAACTATATACCGGAAGTATAACACAAACAACCTAGATGCGCTTCAAGAGAGTCCGAAGAGTCGCCTTACGCGCCATCAATGCTTTTATTAAAAACAAACAGAAAAATACGATAATAGAAATAACAATACATAAATCATTGGATAGATGCGCGTCAAGAGATCGAAAAGAAAACTCCTTAAGCCGCCATCATTTTCACGATTTTTACACTCGCTAAAAGTAAAAACAACAAGAGGGATGAAGTGGGATATCGGAGGAAAGGAATGTATCAATTTTGCGTTTCCATACGGTGAAATCTTCCATCCAAACAATATTAGCTAGAGTGGAGTGCAGTTCAGAACAAATGCAATAAGTTTTTGATCGGCTCTTACGGTGTTGTTGCAACAACTATGATTCGCTTAGCGCTCGAAATAAAACCTTTTCGGAAGAGTAGTTGATGAAAGATAGTAAACCATCGAAGAAACCATTGACATTTAGCGGACCTATTGGTTTCGTATGAACATTTAGTGAGCTCTGTAACCACATGAAAAAGTTCCTCAAGAGTGCCAAAACCACCGGAAGGGTGATAAAGGCATCGGCATTATTTATCATGTGAGTTATGCGGTCTTGCATATTCACGACTCGAACTCATCTCCAATAGTTGCTCCGGTGATTTTACTTTCAAAGAGGTTTTGGAATGATTCCCAACACTCTTACTTCTTCGGATAAGGCGAAACGGCACGTCCCATTAATCCTAGACTTCCTCCTCCGTAAACTACATGAATGCATTTTTTTCCTAAGGTACGACCCAAGTTGTGGGCCGCTTGATAAAGCAAGCCTCTTTCCCATGACCAGCTCCACCAAAAATGCAGATGGAGTTAAATCTTTTTGCGGAAGATGATGATTCCATTTTTTTTTTTTTGAAAAGAAAATTACTTAGAGAGATAATGAAAAGAATACAAGTTTGAGGGATGCAGAAAAGAAACAACTGCAATGTTTATTTATAGATGCAAAATAAAGTAAAAAGATTTATCAAATCTGTGACCGCGTTAATTGCGCTTCAACTACTCAATAGAATAATGAATGCATTTATTGCGTATCACGTTTTTTATTCAGAAAATCTAACAAAACGACAAAACATAAAGATCCTCACGTGGATGTACCGTAGTTGTGATTGTGGCTCACATCTTCCTCGATTTTACGTTCGAAAGCGGCTTAAACGCCTTCTATGAGTCGGGAGAAGCTTCCCATCCAATTTTCTTACAAATTGGCAAAGCGAGTCTTTTAACGTCGATTCCCAAGACGTTGTTCATATTACGGTTTGAATTTATTCCACAAACATCGAATCCCGTAATGTACGAGTCCACTAGGATGCGTGTCAAGAGAAATTTCGATATCATCTAAATTCTCCTTATTCGGACCATCCTTGATGAGCGAATTTTATCTTCTCTGTTTGTGGAAGGAATTCCTAAAGATCGACATCTTGAATCACGGTTCCACCTAGCACATTTGTAGCAAACGGCGATTTTCTTTGCTCGTCGTTTCTTGGCATATGAACTTTTTCCAAGCCCTGGTAAAAATCTAGTTGGTGTTTAGTGAACTCACCCGCTATTCTCACTTTGGCTTCAATAATGAATCGAATATCAAAAGGTATGCCGTTATTCATAAGCAACCTCATTCTTTCAACTCGGCTTGGTAAAGTTTCAAAATGACTTTTTTGCTAAGAAAGGAAAATCTTTTTCAATTGTTTTCAAAGTTTCTTCCATAATTAAAAATAAAATAAAAATATCTACAAAATCGGTTATTGTGGGAAAGCGAAAATCCGACTTTACTAGCCACGAAGTACCGTTATCCGCCACTTGACCAGGGCAAACACAATGGAGTATTAATCCACAATATCGGGGTCCTTAAGAAGAATCTCTTCTACCTCAAAAGATTTTAATTCCAAATATGGTTTTAACCGTTGACCATTTACTTTGAAAATATTACCATTTTTGGATTTTCAATTTCTGACTCCGTGAGGATAGACCGTATGAATGATAAATGGACCGGACCATCGTGAACGCAACTTGCTTGGAAATAATAACAAGCGAGTTAAAAGAAGGACTTTTTGACCGGGAGAAAAGTTTTTCTCAAAATGTGTTTATCATGAAAAATTTCATTTTGTCCTTATATTTCCTTGCACAATCGTACGCATCATTTCGATTTCTTCCAATTCATTTAGTTGAAGTTTCCTATGAATTCCACCATGTCTAATGAAAAATTTAATCGTTTTATGGCCCGGATGCTCTATGTTCCAATTCAACAGGCAAATGACATGGTTTTCCAAAGACAAGCCTAAATGGAGACATTAGATGGGAGTTTTAAAAGCGATGCAGTAAGCCCACAATGCATCATTCAATCGCAAAGACCAATCTTTCCTTGTAGGATTAACGGTTTTTCAAGAATATGTTTGATTTCTCTGTTTGAAATTTCAACTTGGCCACTTGTTTGAGGGTGATAAGGAGTAGCAACTTTATGTGTAACACCATATTTTTAAATAAATGATTCAAAAATTTATTACAAAAATGTTTTCCTCCATCACTTATAATTGCTCGTGGTGTTCCAAATCTGGAAAAAATATTTTCTTTCAAAATTTTACCACGACTTTGTGGTCATTTGTTTTGCAAGCAATTGCTTCTTCCCGTTTTGAAACATAATCGACGGCCACAAGGATGTAAAGATTGCCAAAAGAAATTGGAAAAGGTCCCATAAAATCTATGCCCCAAACATCAAATATTTCAATAATTAAAATTGGGTTTAAAGGCATCATATTTCGTTTAGAAATTCGACCTAATCTTTGACATCTATCACATGTCTTTGCAATATGAATGTGTATCTTTGAAAAGTGTTGGCCAATAAAAACCACATTGCGAGAATTTTAGCGATTGTTTTCTTTGAACTAAAATGACCTCCACATGCATGATCATGACAAAAGGAAATGATATTTTGTTGTTCATGTTCGCACACATCTCCTAATAATTTGATCGGACAATATTTGAACAAATATGGATCATCCCAAAAGAATTTTTTTACTTCGTTTAAAAATTTTGTTTTATCTTGATTATTCCAATGAGATGGCATGTTACCGGTAACAAGGTAATTGACAATGTCGCATACCAAGGTATTTGAGAAAGCAGGACATGAGTTGTTCATCGGGAAAGTTTCATTAATGGGAGGTTCTTTATCGGTAAAATTCACGATTAGCCTAGACAAATGATCGGCAACAACATTTTCAACACCTTTTTATCTCGAATTTCTAAGTCAAACTCTTGTAACAATAGAATCCAACGGATCAAGCGAGGTTTAGCATCTTTCTTAGAAAGAAGATATTTTAATGCGGCATGATCGGAGTAAATTATGACTTTTGAACCAATCAAGTAAGGTCGAAATTTGTCTAAAGCAAAAGCATTTGCAAGCAATTCTTTTCGATTGTAGAATAATTTAATTGGGCATCATTTAGAGTTCTACTTGCATAATATATTACAGTTGGCAATTTATTTTCTCTTTGACCCAATACTACACCGACGGCATAGTCGGATGCATCGCACATTATTTCAAAAGGAAGATTCCAGTTTGGAGATTTGATGATAGGTGCGAGCTCAACATAGATTTGAGTGTCTTAAAAGCTTTAAGACAAAGATAATCAAATAAGAAAGGAGTGTCTTTTGAAAGTAAATTACATAATGGCCTTGAGATTTTACTAAAATCTTTGATGAATCGACAGTAAAAACCGGCATGGCATAAGAATGACCGAATTTATTTAATAGTTCGTGGGTGTGGAAGTATTTATATTTATTCTTCTTTAGATTTGTCCAGCTCTATTCCTTTTTCTGATATCACATGTCCTAAGACAATTCCTTTTAACCATAAAATGACATTTTTCCCATTTAGGACAAGATTCTTCTCCTTACACCTAACCAACACTTGGGTTAAGTGGTGTAAACATTCATCAAAGCTAGACCCGAATACGAAAAATCATCCATAAAAATTTCCAAAAACGCTCAACCATGTCGGAAAAATGCTCATCATACATTGAAAAGTAGCGGTGCATTACATGAACCAAATGGCATTCGTCGGTAAGCAAAAGTTCGAAAGGACGGGTAAAAGTGGTTTTCTTGATCTTCGAGCAATGGGAATTTGGTTATAGCCGGAATATCCATCAAGAAAACAATAATAAGCATGGCGGCTAACCTTTCTAGCATTTGATCAATAAAAGGAAGTGGAAAGTGATCTTTTCTTGTAACGAGTTCAATTTTACGTAATCAATACGGACTCTCCATCGATTTGAATTACGGTTGGAACAAGTTCATTTTCTTCATTCGTGATTACGATTATGCGATTTCTTTGGAACCATATGAGCAGGATGACCCAAGAGCTATCGAAATAGGGTAGATGATCCCTACATCTAAGAGTTTGATTATTTCAGCTCTTACAACTTCTTTCAAATTAGGATTTAGTCTTCTTTGAAATTCTCGGGAAGTTTTCGCATTTTCTTCAAGGTGAATTCGATGCATGCATATAGAAGGATTAATACCTTTAATATCGGAGATGGTCCAACTATTGCTTCTTTATGTTCTTTAAGAACATTGATTAACTTATCTTCTCGTTCTTCATCTAAATCGGATGCTATGATGACAGCGGGGTTTCATGGCCCTAAAAATGCATATTTTAGAGATTCGGGTAATGGATTGAGCTCTATCTTTGAATCCTCAATAGTTACTTCATTATTCATTTGGCTCTCAAGTGGTTCGGTTTTAGCTTTCCATTTATCATTATCGATAATGGTGTAGACTCTAGTAAAGAATTTACTTCATTAATTGAATTGTCGATGTCAAAATCGAGCGAAATGAGCAAGACTTTCAAAAAGATCATCATCATCCATTTTGGAAAGAAATAAGGACCCATACTCTCTATCATATTTACCTCACAGACATCATCAAGATCATCATGTTGTTGAGAAATGTTAAACATATTTAGTTCAACATCATATTTCCAAAAGAAAATTTTATGATGCCATTTCTACGCTTAATTAATGCATTTGAGGTAGCTAAAAATGGCCTTCCTAAAATAACAGGATTTGATCTTTGGTATTCTCAACGAGTTCGATGTCTATGACTATAAAATCAACGGAAAGTAGAATTTATCTACTTGAATCAGAACATCCTCTACGATTCCTCGAGGTATTTTTATAGATCTATCAGCTAGTTGAAGTATCACGGATGTTGATTTTAGCTCCCCTAATCCAAGTTGTGTATAAACAGAATATGGTAATAAATTCACACTGGCTCCTAAATCAAGCAAGGCTCGTTTAATGATGTGATCTCCAATGACACAAGATATTGTAGGACTACCAGGATCTTTATACTTAACGGGAGTTTTATTTTGGATTATTGAGCTAACATGTTCACTAAAAATGCCTTTCTTGGAACATTTGTTCTTCTTTTTACAGTGCAAAGATCTTTCAAGAACTTAGAATAAGCAGGCACTTGTTTAATAGCATCAAGGAATGGAATATTTATTCGAACTTGTTTAAATATTTCCATTATATCTTTGTATTGCACACTTTTATCTTTTGGAATAAGTCTTTCAGAAATGGAGCTTTTGGAACGTAAGGCTTTTCTTTTCCTTAGAATCTTTTGGTTTTGAAACTTGTGGTTCATTTGATTTTTCTTAGGATCATATTCGGGCTTTTGTATTTCTTTTCCACTTCTAAGGGTAGTTATGGGTGAACCTGCGTTAGAAGAGTTTACTTCATATTGTCCTTTAGGATTAGGGATGGGTGACTCGGAAATTTTCCCTTTTCTCTTTCGGCTAAAGTTGTTGCAAGTTGACCAATTTGTGTTTCAAGCTTAGAAATAGCCTGTGAGTTTGGTATGCGACTTGCCGAGTTGATTGGAACATTTGTTGAGTAGATTGCATGAATTGTTGCAACGTATCTTCCAAAGATGGTTTCTTTGGCACTATAGAAGGATCTTGATAAGTATTTGGAGGATATTGATTAGGACGGACATTTTGTTGATTTGGCATATTCATTTGATGTCCTCCTTGATTCATTGGAGGCATATTTTGCTTCCGGGAAAAATTTGGATGATTCCTCCAATTTGGATTATAAGTTGGAGCAAATGGGTATCAGAAGATTTTCCATATGAATGTAACACATTGACTTCTTCATTAAAAATTTCTTGATTTTGTGGACCGGAGGACAAGATTGAGATGAATGAAATGATTCCGCACATGAAATGCAAAATTCATTTTTGAGTTTGTGAGGATGGATTGCTTCAAGACTAACGCATCCACTTTTCGTACTAAATCATCTATAGTAGATTTTATTTCAACATCTTGTTTAACCTCGTAAATTCCACCTTTTTTTGGGGTCGTATGCATCGATTTGGCTCTAGAGTCGAGTGAATTCTATTGTTGTGAATTAATTGACATATTTTCAAGTGCATTCCAAGCTTCGTCTCCAATAAGGTGAAGAAATTTTCCACCATGCATTGATTGGATTAATTGGCGATTGTTTGGAGTTAAACCGTCATAAAAATATTTTACCAAACGCCATATTTCAAAACCATGATGGGGACACTTAAGGATTAAATCATTAAATCTTTCCCAACACTCGTAAAATTCTTCATTTTCTTTTGGAAAAATTCGGATATTTCTCTTCTAAGACTATCGATTTTGGACATTGGAAAAAATTTTGCGAGATATTTATTCACTAGTTGGTCCCAACTAGTAATTGTTCTTGCTTGAAGAGAATTTAGCAATTTTGCTTTATCTTTGAGAGAAAATGGAAATAATCTAAGTTTGTGATTCATCGGAGAAATTTTGGAATCGGAAAGTAGAACAAATATCGAGAAATTCCTTGACATGCATATACGGATCTTCTCTTTCCAAACCGTGAAAAGATGGAAGAAGTTGAATTATTGATGGTTTAAGTTCGAAATGAGTTGCATTAGTCGTAGGCAACACTATGCAAGAGGGAGAATTAGCACTCCTGGAGAAAAATATTCTATTAAAGTTTTTTCTTTTGCAACTTGATTATTCCGATTTTCGATTTCGTCCATTTTTGGTATCGGTTTTATTTGTTGAACTTCAATTTTAGTTAAGGACAATCTTTTTCTCGTTAATCGACCTTTATTATTTCGTTGCCAAACTTGCATTCACCGATATTACAATTTTTTTAACTTTGCATACAAACCAAATTATGATAGTCGATCGAACTTCCAGATCGTTGGAGCGTCTGGCAGTCGCACTTAAAATCCAACTTTCTTCGGCATGTACAACAGATGCCTTTTTGCCAAAATTCAATCGATTTTCAAAATCAGTTTGTACAAGATTGATATTTAGCTTTTCTCTATTCAAATCGAATAAAGTAGTGAGTGAAAAATATCAATCCCTTGTTGAATCTTTTAAAGGATTTTATTGTTTAATTAATTTTTTTTTTATATTTTTATTATTATTAATAATAATGATAATTATTATAATTATTACTAAAATTATAGGATGTAATAGATTGAAAAGGAATAAATTTACTAATTGATTTACGGAAGCAATATCTATTGATAAACTAAATTATACGACGAGAAATATTACAACTAAACTAAATGTCTAAGAATAATGTAAGTAGAAAATAACAACTAAAAACACAATCTAAATTTACCACTAGAAGATTCTATTAGAACTAAAGACAAGATATAAAAATTAAAAAAAAAAATTCTGATTTTTTTTTGTATTATTTTATATTTATTTTATATTTTTATATTTATTATAATTTTATTATATTTTTAGACTAATAATATTGAGCTAATATATATATATATATATGAAGATATATTATTTATTTTTTTATAAAAAAAATCAGATTTTTAAAACAGTTTTTATGCAAACAGTTTTTAAAACAATTTTTATAAAAGTTTTTATAAAAGGTAAAACAGTTTTTACCTTTTAAAAAAAAGGTAATTAAAAAAATTAAAATTACAAACTTTTATTTTATGCAAACAATAGAAATAGTTTTTTTTTTTACAAATTATCGTTTCTGTTTTTTTTTTTTTTTAAATTTTCAGGCTTTTAATTTTTTTTAGTATTTTCCCTTTTTTATTAAAATATTGTAATTTATTTTAAAAAAAATAAATTCTGTTTTTATTAAAAAAAATTCAAAGTTCAGAAAGTTTATTTTATTATATATATTCCAGATTGTTTAAATTATTAATTCTTAATTGATTTTTTTTTTAGATTTTTATGAAAATTAAATTTTTTAATAAAACTAGCAGGTTTTACTTTTAAAAATAAAATAAAATAATTCAGATTTTTATTTATTACGGAAAATAATATTCCAGATTATTTTTAATTTATTTTTATTATTTTTTATTTTTTATTTTTTCAATTTAAATTAAAAATTTTGATTTTTATAATATTAATATACCAAAATTACAAAAATATTACCTTAAAATCTGAAACTTTTTGTATTTTCCAGATCTCTTTTTTTTAAAATAAAAATAAATAAGTTCTGAATTTTTAAAGTTTTTCAGATTTTTTTATATTTTTATATATTTTTGGACTTTTTAATTTTTTTATTATTATTTTATTATTATTTTTACGAAAATGAACAGTAGATTTTATTATTATTACTTATATTTATTATTAAAAGTTTTTAAAGTTTTTCAGATTTTTCTTTATGAATAAAATAAATTCTACAACTAATGAGATATTAAAAAGGCAGGATAATAATAAAGAAAAGCGTAAAATAAATAACTAGTAGAAGAATTCAACTAACTTGGTGACGACGGTCTCTTGTACTTCGTTTGCGCCTCCGGCGCCAAAAACTTGTTGTTGGTTGATTCTTTAGTCTTATACTTGCATGGCCACGATTTGTTCGATGTAGATATGCGGTGCAAGGTCGATTCCAAGGGAGGACTATGATAGTGAAGTCAAATTATTCCTATCGTTTTGAACCAAATTATATTAAATTCTAACCTAGTCCCAAATAATTTGATTTTTAATGGTTATAATAATTGCAACAAATAACAATAATTTTAAGTAGATTTTAGGTAAATTGATTTTAAATAATTTACTAGGGTTTAGAAGTCCACCAATGTCTATTTATTATTTATTTTATATTTTAATTCCAAGAAATTCGGGAATAGATTCTCAAATCAATCTCACTATTTCCTATAGATTTGACAATAAGTACAAAATTATAATACAAATATAGATTTTCCTTCGCTTAAAAATGTAATTTCTAAGCATTATATGTATGCAATTTAATGGAAAACAAATAATCAAAGAAATTAACTTATATCAATAATCACAAAACAAGGGAATTTATAACTATCAAAAATACGTGATATAATTGATGAAATAATATTCCCCCGTTAGCGAAAATCATAATCTTTAAAAACATTTATTTGGAATTATTATATAAATATTAATAATAATATAGACATGGTTTCATCATAACCCCAAAGTAAAGAAAATTACTCACTCATAATAACAACACAAATAAATAAATATTCCATAATATTATTACACAAATATAATTTTATTACACAATATTTTTTTCTCTCCCTTACAATAATATCTCTCTATTTTTTCTCCTTTTTCTCCTCCCCAAACACTACACAATCATCCCCTATTTATACTACTTCAAAATCAATAAAATAATCATTTTTACAATTAAAAATTCCACCCCCAACAATAATACACGGCTGCCATGAGTGCTGATGTCATGGATGACATCAGACAGAGTTGAAATTCGGTCAATCAGTGTTGTGCGTGGCGCGATATGGTCCGTCTATTTAATTGTCCTTCGAGCGGTCATAACTTCTTCATACGAACTCGGATTTGGATGAATTTTTTTAAAACGATCGTCTCGACGAGACGAATAAAGTGAGACCAGTCGTGACTATATTTGAGTTTTGTAAAAATATCGCCCTTGAACCAATTGATCTGTCTTGTACCGGTTGGTTAACCTGCAGATATAATTTAATTCCAATTAATTATCCAAAAATGACATAAAATTATAGAAAATTCTAAGAAAATGAAATAATATAAATATATGGTAAAACAAATAAATTATCACACAAAACACACAATTATATACATAAAATACTAATAAAAATATTACTCAAAATATACTAAACAGTAATCGCATAGGATACAACAATCCTAATCACAATGACGTACAGTCCACTTGATTGACTCGTAAGTTTCTATAAGATGCGCTTTCGGCCGCAATCATTAGAGGTGATATAGAGATACTCTATTCCATTCTCACAATGGGTTTCAATATGAAGGTTGCTGATACGTATATCCCTGAAGGTTTGTAAGGTTCGAGTTAGTCCACTCTTAATGCATATAGAGTGTCAGTGACTGTAAAACAGTGCTGTTAGGCATCAAGAATTGGGGGTGCCACGTCCTTGGATGAAGTGGGATGATCCAATCATCATAGTCACTGATACGTTATAGGCTATTACCATCATCATATCACTCGAGTGTTTCTCGATTCATTCGTCAAACGAGAACAGGGGTAATAAGAACTCTAAACCATAAGCATATAAAGTCAATCATTGTATACGTAAGCAGCGATAATATCTTGTTCGAAACCAAAATACATCAAACCATTATTGAAAAATATTAGAACATCTACCGATAAAATTAGTCGCTGAGATGGGGCGTCTAATGACTTTGGCACGTATAGTGCAATACTGTCATCGATAGATGTGAAAGTGACAGTGGGGGTTATTTCATGGTCATCTTCCTCAATATCTCTTCTGGTTGTGAAATATTTGCATGCGTGATAGTTCATATACCAATGACATCAATCTTACATTAGGAATCAACTCATTTCTTCGGAGCCAGAAGCGTTGTCTCTTCTCATTACATTGGAAGAGCCTCCATCACCACGACCACGTCTGCGACTGCTACATTCGTTTCCATCATGCGAATTCATTCCATGTGGTTTGGATTGGCACATCGAGTCTCCTATTCGTCGGGATTCTTTCCAAATTTCACTTTGCGATTACTAGCCTCGAGAATTTTCTTTGTATCGACAAGCCTAGCATTATCGTACTCTAGCATATTCTGATTCGCTAGTATAAGCACTTAAGTAGGGAAATTGGAAAGTCTTTTTTTGATCATGTCGTCTTCTGTGATATTCTTTTCACAAAAAAATAACCTTAAGGCGGAGCATATCTTTATCGAAATTGTTGACTTGTTATAATAAAGCAATCGGATTTCGTCACACTGCACAGCCAACTCGAAAAATAGTATTCTCGAAATGGCCCTTAAGGGCATCGCACAGTTCATTGGGAATTTCATTTAAAGATATTCCTACCATAAGTTGGGGTCGATATTTCGTCAAAGAACATCAGCACGCTTTCTTTCACCTTTTAAAACGGTTCGCTGGCTGTATGAACAGAAAGTGTGGCGCTAACGTCTTAAAATCAGAGTATCATCTGTGGCACTCAAGTCCTTGTGAGTCCAAGATGCTGAATTGTGAACAAGTTGGATTAGCTATATTCGTAAACAAGAGAAGGAAGCGAATACGTTTCACATAATCATGAGCCCGTCCATGATATATTATTCATAATGGGATTATTTTATTTGCAACCAAGATACGGTCACGATTTCAATGCGATTTAGGAATACACATGAAGTTTCATTATCATGGTATCTTGTAGGCAGTAGAATTTAGGCATTAGTATCTATTAATTATGTAGCCTAATTGCATGCAATATCTATAAATGCATGCAAATGGCGCAATAACGATTAGTTTTAGTGCAGCATATGCTTTAACTGATTTCATTCGACATAAATATAACAAATTTATGAAATATAGATATGCAACAAAATAAATTAAAGCATGTAAAATAGCGCATATTGCAAATAGTAGGGTTTTACGAACTACGTTGGGAAAGACACAACTATATCCTAGGACATACCTTCAATTTTTCTTGGATAAATTCGTGATCCTCATTCCAATCGACTTTTAGATCGCCTTGATTCCTCTCCAAAATGAAGGTCAACGGATTCTCAGAAGTATCACCGGCGAAATCAGTTCGGATAGCCAAAATTTTTTTCTTTTTTTTTTTTGTGCAAATTCCCGAACAGCTTCCATATTGGATAGTCCATCTGTATTCTCAACATCTTCACCAACGTTTTACCATAGACGAACAAAATCAGCATCAATATCCATATCCTCATCACCGGGAAGAAATTCAACAAAAATGTCGAGCTCTTCGTTATCTTTTAAGTCCTTATATATCTTCTCAATTTTTTTTTTTTTATTTTTTTCAGCTTCCGGATCGGTTTTGAATGTTTCCGGGTCAAAATCCTCCGTGGCATTTTCAAAGCAAGGCATCCTTGGTTTCCAATGCGGCGAATGGTGGGGGGCGATCGATGCGTAGGACTCACGAACGGATCAGCTGCTTTAGATCGCAAGGTGGTTCATCAGCGATCTGGTGCAGAGCTGCGCGAACGGCGGACGACAGCGGTTTGGAGGTTGCAGGCGAGCGGCGGGTCAGGTTGAGGAAGACAATGATTGGCTCGCGCGGATGTGCAGATTTGGTGCGACGGCGGCTGTGGGGTTTAGGGTTGGCGGTCGCGGCTGGAATTAGCGTTTCTCGGCCTTTTTTTTGTGGAGAATTTCGACTCTTGATCTGTTGGTAGACTATGTGCTGATAACGTGTTGTAGTTAGGGCTGTTAGCGATCCAAGTATACCCGAGAATCGCCCGAGAACTGCCCGATAATACCTCAAACCGATACTCACCCGAATGGTTAGCAATATGGATACTAGTATTGAAGTTAGAACCGAAACTAGTAAGGTCCGAAACCGTTAACTCGGTAAAACAACCGGTAATTTTTCGTTAACATACATCGTACAAAATATTGTACTCCATCCGTCCACGAAAATCTCACCACAATGAGTTCGGCACGGGTTTTAATAAAAGTCAGTGAGTTGGTGGTTTATGTGTAATAAGTGGAATATGACTGTGATTAATTTTTTATTATGAGTGTAATTAAAATATTCAATGTACCAAAAGCAATCTACCCAAAAAGCCAACTCACCAAATCAGTAACTAAACAGCAATCTGCCCAAAAAGCTTAAATAAAAATACAGCCTATTTTTCTTTAAAAAAGAAATACAGCCTTGTTACAGATTGGAGGGAAATACAGCCTGTCTAAAAATGCAATCTGCCCAAAATAGCGCCAAAATGAAAGGAAATTACAGATTTGGGAATTTTTATGGAGGAAAACACTCTCTTAATTCCTAATCTCCCTCCACTATATTCCTTTTTAAAAAGACACTCTTTCCTTAGGAGTAAATCAAAAGAAAAAAAGACATAAATGGTTGCTTCTGAACTGGTCAATAAAAGACCAAATCTGAGCACTGATGAAAGGAATAAACTGGCTCAATGGCTGCTTCTCAACTCCGCTCGTGGTGATCTTATACATGGGACAACAAAAGAAGCTGCACAAAAGTTTGGAATCTCCAGGAAGACGGCGTACAGAATTTGGAAGGGTACAAAAGAGCAGCTTTTTGGTGGAGAAGTTGTATTCCTACAGTCAAAGAAAGGTGCAACACATACAGATAAAATGATTCTTGATCAAGAGAATGTGAAGTCACTTACCATACTTGAAAGATCTTCAATTAGAAAGATGGCATTGAAGCTCAATGTGAACAAAAGTTTAGTGGGGAACTGGATTAAGGAAAAGCAAATCAGAGCACATACAAGTGCAATTAAACCAACACTTACAGAGCAGAACAAACTTGCAAGATTGAGATGGAGTTTAAGTCAACTCGATTCTCACATCTCAAATGGAAAGTCACCTTTTAGAAAATGCATAACATAGTGCATATAGATGAAAAATGCTTCTACATGACCAAGACTTCAGATAGGTATTACTGGCTGCCAAATGAAGCAGACCCTTATGGATCATGTAAGTCCAAGAGATTCATCACTAAGGTGATGTTTATGTGTGTTGTGAGCAGACCACAAAAAGGAAGTGATGGGCTTGTGCTTTTTGATGGAAAATTTAGCATATTCCCTTTCACAACTTTAGAGCTAGCAAAAAGGAATTCTAAGAACAGAAGTAAGGGAACTTTGGAGACTAAACCTATTCAGGCAATCAATAAGGCAGTAATCAAGGAATGCATTATCAAACAGGTGATACTTTTATTATTTTTTAACACTATCAGACCATATATTCAGTCATCATCAAGTTGTTTGTTTGATTTCACAGATTATACCTGCCATTAAAGCTAAATGGCCCCCACATACAAGCAAACACATAATCATCCAGCAAGATAATGCAAAACCTCATATTCATCACACTGATCTTGAGTTCATAGAAGCATCAAATTCTAATGGATTCACAATCCAACTTGTCCATCAACCACCTAATTCCTCAGACTGTAATGTGAATGATCTTTGGTTTCTTTAGAGCTATACAGTCACTACAAGATGACAAGGCAGCTAATTGTGTGGATGATTTACTCAAGAATGTGGCTACTTCATTTGAAGAGCTCTCATCACACACATTAAACAAAGTTCTTCTTACATTACAAGGTTGCTACACGGAAATAATGAAGGTGGGGGGGGGGGGGGGGCAACAACTACAAGATTCCGCACATGAATAAGGAAATGGTAATTAGGAAAGGAATTCTTCCTGAATGCATTGAAGTTGATGAGGGAGTTGTAAGGGAATGTTTGGAGTATTTGAAGCAGCCTGAAAACAATGATAGATCAAGCTACAACATTGCACCTCTAGTACATGCTTTTGGTTTATAAGAACATATGGAGTAAGAAAGCAGGGACTGAATTTTGTCTTGTTTACAGTATAAGCAACTTACTATTTTGGCTTTTTGAGTTGTTGTTTAGCATGTAAACACTCAATTTGTATCCTATTTTAGCATGTAAAGTCTCAGCAATATAAATTCTTAGTTTTGCATCATTGACTCATGAGGAACAATGTTATAAACAGGCATAAATGCCTTTCCTTTACATCATGAAAGCAATGAACGTTGCTATGACTTAATGCCCTCAGAAATTCATCATCAAGGGTCCAATTGGTGGATTTTAACTAAAATCAAGTATAGTATCATCATAAGGCAGCAACCAACATAATCATCAGAAGAACATAATCATATCAATAAATCAATATGGCTTGCACACGTTGCTATGACTTAATGCCCTCAGAAATTCATCATCACATGGTCCAATTGGTGGATTTTAACTAAAGATCAAGTATAGTATCATCACAAGACAGCAGGCAGAAATTCATCATCACAAAGTCCAATTGGTGGATTTTAACAAAAGATCAAGTATAGTATCATCACAAGGCAACAGCAAGCATAATCATCAGAAGAACATAATCCTATCAATAAATCAATATGGCCTGCACATATTGATATGACAATGCCCTCAGAATTCATCATCACAGGGTCGAGTTGGTGGATTTTAACTAAAGATCAAGTATAGTATCATCAGTTATAACAGATCAAGTGCGGTATCATCAAAAGGACAAATCAAGTGCAGTATCATCAAAAGAATTCAGATCAAGTGCAGTATCATATTAACCCGAGTGAAGATTAGATATCACCTAATTAGGGAGCTTCAATACGTTGGGGCACCAAACGGCAAAAGCTCCCACCAAATTATATCTTCTCTCTCGGTCCACTTGCAACGTACAGGGACAGTAATGCATAGTGGTGAGAAAGGAATTTCAGGTACAGGTAGCTTCAACATGCAAAGGCACTAAATGGCAAAAAGTTTGTTCCGAAAATGATTTTCACAATAGCTGGACCTCAAACCCACAGCAAATGAGAATCATCACAGAACGACGAATTGAACAATGGTATCGATTCAAAGTGAGTCGTCGTGGGGATAGATCCAAAGCTCGAGTCGAAGGGACTAGATTCGCAGTTACACAACGGTGACTCGTCGGATTCACTCGCGTGAAGCAGCGAATCAATCGATTCGCATTGTGGCGGCGGTGATTCAGTGGAGAGAAATGGTACGGTTTCCATGAGGTGATAAATGAGTTTTTCTTGTTCTTATCGGATGCAGTGTTTAATGGATGGAGTGTTTAATGGATGGACGTGGAGTGTTGGTGTTTTAATGGATGGGTTGTGGGTTGGTGTTTTAATTGGGTAGGTAGTAGATGGGTTAATATTAATTGAATGGGTTTAATTAAGTTAGTGTTCATTAGGTTTATTAGTAACGAGGCATTATCCAACCCGTACGATGCACGATTTTTGGTTGAATATCTACGTGTTTTGTACGTAATGTTGGGGCAGACGGTTGAATGAGCAGATGGCAGAATTTAAATGTCTTTTAGAGAAGTTTATATGTTTTTTTTATTGTTATTGCCCTTTTATTTTAGTCTATGTAATTAGTTATATGAAATGAGGTTTTACTAACCCGTATGTTGCTCCGGGGTTGTTTTTGGTTTATTCAACTCGTGCGATGCACCGATTGTATCTTAGATTTCATAGCTAAAATTTAACCATATTGTAATTTATACTATCATTTAAAAGTTCATTTTAATCACCTTGTGTATTAGAAGGTTCACGTGTTTTGTACGTAATGTTGGGGCAGACGGTTGAATGAGTAGATGGCTGAATTTAAATGCTTTTTAGAGAAGTTTATATGTTTTTTTATTGTTATTGTCCTTTTATTTTAGTCTATGTAATTAGTTATATGAAATGAGGCTTTACTAACTCGTATGTTCTTTCAAGGGTTGTTTTTGGTTTATTCAACCCGTGCGATCAGATGTATCTAAGATTTCATAGCTAAAATTTAACCATCTTGTAATTTATACTATCATTTAAAAGTTCATTTTAATCACCTTGTGTATTAGAAGGTGCATTTGCATTGTGATGTTTATCATAACTTTTATATTTAAATTAGTTTATTTACATTAAAAGTTATAATTAAAATAGTCTCTTCATATATTTACAATTAAAAGTTACAATTAAATCCCCCTTCCACATTAAATTAAGGGGGATAACTATTATATAGTATAGATAATTGGGCTACTTTAATTATTTATTTAAGCGAATAAGTTGATTAATTTAGTTACCAAAAATAGAAAGTATGAAGTGTGACACATTCATTTTCGTGGACGGAGGGGGTAAGGTATTAATACATAAAGAAAAAATAAGTTTAAAATACCTTATCTATTAATTTTTAGAATGCATTTGAAATAAAATACCTTATCTATTAATTTTCTTAGAATGCATTTGAAAAAACCCTCCATTCTTATTTTAATTATAAGGTTTTGGTGTTTATGGCTTTTAACGATCCAAGATACTCAAGAATCCGCCCAAAATACCCGGGATCAATACTCAACCGAAACGTTAGTTGTTCGTATACAAGTATTGAAGTTGGGACCCAAAACCGGTGAAGACCGAAACCGGTAATACTCGATACCCTAAAAGACTACCCGAACCGAGAACAGCCATAGTTGTAAATTAGGGCAAAATATGTAAATATTTTAATTGATAGGGTCCTTTAAATAATAAGATATTACATATTCCGGAACATTCCAACAAGCCTAATTCTATTAACTTTCTATTAATAGTAGACTAGGGCACACACTATATATTTACTTTAACAGTATATTTACTTTAACAGTATAAACACTATTTTGTATATATTAAATTTTAAATTCTCTCATAAGCAATCACCAATACAAGAAATCAACCTTGCATTTTCACATTTTACAGGAAATTCATATCTCAAATCAAGTCATGTAACTCAGAATCAAAACGCTAATCGCACAACATAAGCAAACATCTGCCGATAATACATGCCAAAGGAAAAAAAAACGAAAATTCAAACAAGGGAAAAGGTCAACACAACCAATAAAGCATCAAAGCAACACAAGTTATTTAGAGAAATGGTACGGACTAAGCAAACTATCACATCATCCACTGCTATGACTCGGGACAAAGCTCGCTCCAAATGATTTCTCCCAATGTCCCAGTGTATCACTGCAACAAGGAACAAACGCTCCATGATCAAGTAAAAACCAAATAAAAACAGATATTGAAAGTTTGAAACATCTAGAAGCTGGTAATATACATGCAAAATGAAATTTGATTAGGGAGTACAAGAAAACCTGTTGCTGCTGTTGATAATTTGCATATCCAGGATAGCCTGCGTAATACATGTTGGGGTCCTGAGGTGGAGCGTACCCAGCATTTCCTTCATACCCCTGTGTGTATCCACCAAAATACCCTCCACCGCCCCATTGGTTCTGATCAGACTATATCAAAAGAAAATCAGATAGTGAGAAAAACAACTTTTGGGTTATTCACAAAAAAAACTACCGAGAGTCTTACCAAATTATAAATGTATAAATAAAACAGTTATCTTCACAATAATAACCCTCAAAAGCGGGGTCATTTTGTTCGGCAAATACAAAACTCAGGGGAGTGTCTGTAGCACTCCAATGGGTATTTGTAGTTTTTTTAAAAATAAAAAAGTTCTCCTTTTTCTTATTGTTATGCAACTAAAAAATATGAGGAATCTTTTTTTTCTATTTCTCCCAAACGTTTTGAGATTCCATACCTGTTTGTTTGAAGGGCTGCGACCCCATGAAAGACGGATATTCTGCCCTCCTAACATAGTACCATTTAAGTTTGATAAAGCTTGCTCAGCACAGGACCTATACATCAAACGTTCATGGATTATGTCTCGGTAGAAAATTACATGATATGATACGCACTTCATGAACCATCAATACTTTTTTACCTGTCAGCAAACTGAACAAACCCACAACGCTTGCCTACTGGTATCTTAACATGGACTAATTCACCATATTGGGAGAAAACTTGTTTCAGATAGTCATCTGTCACACTGGGGTCCAGACCACCAACAAATATCTACACTTGCAGTGATAATTGGTCAGAAGTATGACATAAGAGAAATAGGTACAAATACTAAGAAAAAATCACGCACTGTTGTGTTACTAGGATCACCCTCGCCCTGACCTCCTTGAGAATTCTGATATGGAGCTGCAAATGACAAATAAATGTAGAGATTGAAACCACAAACTCACAAATGATTTGTCCATCAACTTTCTATGGCTAACTCATTATGCCGGGAGAATATCCAGCCCTTCCCCATTACATAAAACAAGAAATACACTTCACCGTCTACCGTTCTAATTTCTCTCCTGGTTTTCAGCAAGTGAGCAAGGTCTGAATCGTAGCACCAAAGTTGCCACATTATATAAGTAGCAAGTGAGAGTGACTACTAGATATCCAACATCATGAAGGAATTACGTGTTGCAATCACTGGGAAACCACTAACTGTTCCGAAAATACAAAGACGAGCCAGAATTGCAGCTACATACTATGATGATTTGACAAAGGACAAACAAACAACAGAAAAACAAAATAAAGCATGTATACAAGGCATCCAGTTAAATTCTGTAACCTTTAGCAACTAAAAGTCCATTTCACTTTGCTACAGATTACAATAAAGATGCTGACACTAAGAATCTTTATAGAGAGGGACAAATACAGAGGGAACATCAATATGGTTGATAAAAATGGCACAAATCCAGATAAATACATTCATCTCTAACAAGTGCTATAATCTAGAAAACAGAACGTGTATAAGTTTGCTTTAGCACTTACCTTTTTGTAAGTAATGCTACTCCTTAGAGTTTGCCACCTCCAAAAAGTGTTGATTAAATTAAATAAAGAACTTAAGAATGCTATAAAATACCTTCCTTAAGTTTTAAAGGGAAAACATTACAAATTCGCCCAAATGTTCTGTTCTTTTCTTCTAGGATACTCGAAGAGATAAAAAAACCTACAATAGATGACTAAACATGGAAGTCACAATTTCCTCCTACAGAGATCATGCTAATAATTTAATGCCTTTTATCAATAAGTAGCATAGCAGCTGGTGTTGTCATACATTTCACAAGATATATATGATTTATATGGTAGGTGGAGAGATCAAACACTCACAAACACCAGGCAACTAGGGTGCAAGGCAGAATGCCCTGCCTGATAGAAGTTCGGCGAAAAAAAATAGATTAAATTATATAACTCCCAAACACATAGTGACAAGAAAATATAAATCCTAGTTAACAAAAATAGTGTAAAAACAATATAAAAAAACTTGTAAAAACAATATAAAAAAAATCTTTAAAATTGTTCTAGAAAAATAAAAAAAAAAATGTTACAAGGGCACGCCAACTTACACACCTCCCACAGCGCCTGTCTTTGGGCATGAGAGGCAATGAAGGTTTCATCCTGCACACCAGTCGCCAGAGGGGCACCTGAGGCGCTTTGACAACTATGATATACTCTATAGGCATGCAGAGTCTTCAGTCATATCCAAGACTAGGAAAACACGACGTATAAAAATTCCCTTTAAGAAATTAGAGATCTGCCGAAGTCTCCAGAAATTAACTTCTTATCTCAACGTACTTCAGCAAGATAAAAAGCACGGGAATAAATAGGAAATGCTAGTTCAAAGCAATAATCTCATTTTTCAACAGCTGTTTTTCACTAGGCCACAACAAGAAAGTTGTGAATTCCTTGATAGCATCTGAATGATGATAATCTATCATGGACTTGGATATTGCCAAATTTTCCCAATATCCCAACAAGAAAAAAAAATACTTCTCCATTTTTATATAGCCACACATAAGAGGCATGAGGAAGGATTAAAATATGAAGGGAAAGAAGAGGAAAAACTAGCAGACAGTGGTCTAAGTTAACAAACTTGACACATTAAATTGAACGGGA
This sequence comes from Orobanche coerulescens, assembly GCA_033398695.1. Taxonomy (NCBI): domain Eukaryota; kingdom Viridiplantae; phylum Streptophyta; class Magnoliopsida; order Lamiales; family Orobanchaceae; genus Orobanche; species Orobanche coerulescens. The sequence goes on from CM065814.1 coordinate 131,953,032, forward strand.
AAAATATGGACGTAGCTGATTTGTAAAAGTGGCAATATAATGTAAGCTTTGCGCAAGAATGTTAATAGACTGATAAATTACGGGAAAAAGAATTATGAAACAGAAAGAGTATTTGTAGCGAAACAGATGCCACGACGACTGATGAAGCTTATCGTAAAAACAAATTTAACTGACCTAACAGGAGGCCACGCATTATAGGGGAATCATTTCAGCTGAAATCAGTTCCAGGCCCCCGTAAATGAGAGCCTCTCTCTTCCCTGCTTCGAGACAACATGAGTTTTATAAGCCTTTACATGTCTTAATAATTATATTTGTCCAAGTTTAGCAAATTACTGGAAGGAAATGACTTAGTAAAACCCAGGAATCTTCAATTGAGAAACTGCAAGATTGGTTCAAATCTTAAAACACCGAACTTCACAAGAACATCAAGAACAACCTAATTTCTTCTTATATGCTCGTAAAATGGAACATCTACAAAAACACAACAATGGATCCCGTAACCAAACAGAAGCAGATCCAAATAGAGAAGAGAAACCATAAAACTGGATATCTACAAAAGCACAACATTAGATCCCGTATAACTAAACATAAGCAAATATGAAGTGGATAATAGAAAGTTAGAAACTATAAAGCTGTTCTCACAAGAGAGAGTTGATGGGGAGAAGAGAGAGATAGAGAGAGAGAGAGAGATGCAGATACCAGTTTGAGACTGAGTTGGAGTAGTCATAGGTTTCTTATTGGCAGCAGGCCCAATCCTCATTGGCCTAGTTGAACAGAGCACACCATTCATTTCAGTCATTGCCCGCTGTTGCTCTCTCTCATCCCCAAATTTGACAAATCCATAGCCCTTTGAACGTCCAGTAGCCCTATCTGTAACAACTTTTGCACCCTTGACTGATTGGTACACAGCCTTAAATGTTTCCTGCAGGATGTAATCTGTAACATCACCAGCCAAATCTCCCACAAAAATTGTATGCTCCGGAGTGTTATCTGTGCGCTTATCTCCAGCACCAAGAGAAGCCCAGTTCATGCGGAAGGTCTGTTCAGAATTGGGCATCATTGAACCATTATATGATTGCAATATACTTTCAGCAGCAGCGCGAGTCCTGAATTCCAGGAAGCCATACCCCTCGGCTTGGCCTGTTTGCTTGTTACGAATTACCTTAGCAGATACAAGCTGAAAACAGCAAAGAAGTTGTTATTATTAACGCAGTTAATCAACATATATTGATCCAATTAGTTGAAGTGGAACAATAAATTTATATAGACAGTGAACATTTACTTTTCAGGTTCATTTTAAAAACCAGATCGAAATCCAGAAGGCATTTTCCTTATGTAAATAAATCACAAGCAAAGGATCTAACAGCAACAAAAATAATAAAGAGCAGAGGAAATAAGGCATCCTTCATGCGAAGAATACTCTAAAAATTAAACTACTCAGGAAACATCACACGTATCCAAAAAAAAAAAGTAAGAACAAAAGCACAAGACTTCTCAAATGCAAGCGACCGATACAAAATGAAAGATTTCCTTAAAGGGCTTCTTATCCTTAAACTTCTCAAATGCAAGCACAAAAATACCTCGCCGGTGTTGTAGAAGCAGTTCGTCAGATAATTCTCGTCCATATAGTACTGAAGATCTCCAATCCACAGAGTCCGAACCTCATCGACTCCACCACCGGCCGGCGCAGCGGACGCGGCGTTAGCCGGCGGGGCACCGTAGTGCTGTTGCTGCTGCTGAGGCCAGTATTGGGGCGGCTGCGTCTGAGGCGGCTGATGCTGCGGCGGCATCATCATCCACTGCTGCGGCGGGTACTGATGTTGCTGTGGAGGAGGCTGCTGCTGATCCATCCCCATCTGCGGTGGGGCCATCCCTCCTGGCTGTTGCATCATTATCGAAGCGAGAAGTTACAACCCTAACCGCGAACTCTGGAGAGAGAGAGAAAACAAATCGGGAGGAAAAGTGGAGATTTGAAGAGAGGGATGGATGGAGGCCCTAATTCGATAGGGTTTCTCATATATACAGACAAAGGCGAGTCGGACGTGACGGAATTATACAAGGATGTCGTGGGATCCTGTAAAAGTGTTCTTTTACTTGAAATCGTGTGTAAAAGCAATTGCGATTTTGCCCTATAGAAGTACTTTTTGTTTGCGGCATATGTATTTTACCGGAGCCCTTCCAGTACCGGCGTCTGGAAGGGTGGTATTATACCAGCGCCTACGTGGCGTTGATGTGGCGTCTACATGGTGCTGGTGTGGTATATTTTAATATAAAAAATAGTAGGGGTGATATAAAAACATCCCTACTATCAAAACCTTACTACATATACAGCATCCGGTACAACCCCTACAAAGCATGGTGTAGATAGTAGCGGTGTTTTTGTATCACCCCTACTATTTTTTTATATTAAAATATATCACACCAGCCACGTAGGCCATATCAATCACACGCAGGCTGGCTTGCAGATAATACCACCCTTCCAGACGCTGGGACTGAAAGGGTGCTGTGTATTTTACCCAGCTTAAATTTTTTAGAATTTGAGAAGAATCAACATAGATAAAGTAGTAAAAACTCTACACTTAATCCGTGTATTTGAAAAGAACAATTTGAATATAAAAATTTAAAATAAAATATTAATTATTTAATTAACATTTATATAACATTTCTTAAAATTAAAGCTCTTCATTACATATATTATAATTACAACATTAGTCGATTTGAAAAAACTAGCAAAAATAAGACGTTGCAACTCCGTTAAAATATTTTACAACGTCTTTTGTCAAAAATATACTCTCTTTGTATATGAACATATATTGTTTGGCTTTTATAATAATGAATTTTTAATTTTACTATTTCTTATATTGTGTAGGTCACAAGTCGTCCAGGAATAAGTCTAGAGGGGGGTGAATAAACTTATTGAAACTCTTAAACTCTTTTTCTCAACGAGTAAGTTTCTTCAGCTGATAGATATACAAATGACTTAGAGTCGTTTGTTCTCAATACGTGCGGAAGTCAGCTGATGACGAGTACAAAACAACTAATGAAACACTTAACAATGAATGCAGCAGTTAAAGTATGATGCTATAAAACAGTAAAGTACGCAGGCAATTATAGTGGTCTCAGAGGTGGGATAATCCTCTACTAATCCACTTTTCTCCAAACCAGTTGGAGATGAATTCACTATAATTTTCAACCAGTGATAAATATTACAGTGATTCAACCAAATTACAACAGCTTCCAACCAGTGGAAATCCTTGCCGTTGTAACACACTTGACTGCCTTGCACCTCTTGATCCGCGATCCTTGGATGCCTTTACAGTCTCGAACTTCAACCAGTGAAGTACCCCGAACTCAGGACTAAAGACACGAGTTTTTGTCTTCTCCAACTAAGAGCTTCTTCAAGTATGAATTTTTGAGAACCGCTCTTTTCACGATGCTATAGTTTGCTTTAGATTGCTTGAATGCTTTGATTGCTTGAAAGTATGTTCGCACCGGTAGTTGCTCAACTTCAAATCTTCGAATATATATAGGTGTCGATCCTTGAGCATTTCTTCATAACCGTTGCAAATCTGTAACAAATCAGTCCGTTGGAGAGAGACTTCTTTGTTTATTCCTTTCTAAACGTTGCAAGGCTGGATTCCCATAATTTAATCCATCTTTCGACCGTTGTGAAGACTCTGCATGTGAGGCACCGAATCTTTTGAATATAGTAAGATTAAAGTCTTCAAGGTAGGCCTGGATAAATTATTTAATTCATATCCTTTGCGGGAATCTCTCCAATTTGTATCTTCACGTTGCATGTGACTTTCCGTAATAATTGACTTTTCAACGCATGCTGACGTGGACTTGGAGTACTTGGCTGATCTCAAGTAGGCTGATGTGAAGTTAACTTCTCTGCAGTCTGGGTTTCTTAGATGTTCACTGTTTGGGAATCGCCTGATCAGATGACTTTGTCTGAGGTTACTTGACTGCAGTCTGGTCAAACATCTCTGATAATTTTTGTTGACCAGATCTTCTCTGATATGACTCGGCTGTACCTCTCTGATGAACTTAGCTGTTCTTTTTGTACTTAGCCGATTTTTAGCCTAATCTTATTTTGGCCTATAGAAGATACTCATTTAGTTCTTCTTTACATTTTGCCAAGTTTTACACTTAACATAATTTGGCCTATGGAAGATACTCATTTGGTTCTTCCTTACATTTTTGCCAAGTAATAAGTATTTGAATTTATATTAATGACATCATCAAAATCTAACAAGTATTCCTAACAAATTCCCCCTATTTTAATGATGGCAAAACTTAAGCAAATATTCAAATAAACAAGTCTGCACTTGAGTGCAAGACATAACTAAAATCAGTCTAGTTTTGAGACAACTGGAGATTGTCATTCAAAAGACTGTTATAAAATTTTCTGAATTGATTACACATACATGTCTTAAATTTACAAGAGAATTTTACAAGTACAGAAATAAATAAAAGTCATCTGCCTCTGCCTGTGCCTCTTCGGATAGGCTGCTTGGCAGGTCTGAAAGGTTTAGCTCCGATTGGTCTTGTCTTGACAGGGGCAAGACCATACTTCCTCTTTACAACAAGAGCTGCAAAATCTTGCTCTTCTTGAGATGAAAACTTATTCTCAACACACAGCTTCTTGATTTTTCTCTGGGGTGCAAGTTCATCCAAAGCATTTCCTTTCTCCAAGGTGGGAGGTTCCTTGGCTCCGAACAGAGGGATCATGGGATATGCATTGTGTGCCTCAGCATGTTTTAGAATAATAGTCCAGAGTTGTGGATGAGCTTCTTCCATAAAGTTGATGAAGATCTGCTGTGGGGAGAGATTATCATCCTGGAGTATTTCCCAGATGTAGTTGTCTCTGATGAATTTTTTCTTTGCAGATCCCCACATGGATAGAGCTTCATAAGGTACAAAATCTTCAACGTACCACAACTCCTTGCCTTCCCACTCTAGAGTAGGATTGAATCCTCCTCTAGTCCTCCTTTTTTTGCCTGCAGGCTGATTATCAGCCTGTTCTTCTGGTTCTGAAGCTTCTCCCTTCCTTTTAGCTGAGGATGTCCCAGCAGTGATCAACTGGACATCCTGCCTCTTCTTAGTTCTTAGCTCTTCCCTTATTTCTCCTTGAATGTGCCTTCCCCCTGAATCCTATCTTCCCCCCTTTTTGCCAGCATCAACCAAAGTGGTCAACTGCTGCTTCATTCTGTGCATCCAGTCACACATGCCAAAAGGCATTCTGTTATTTGCAGGGGGAGGAGGTTGAGGGACTTCCCGCTGCAGCAAGGCATCGATCTTCGCATTGATGGATTGGAGATCAGGGGTGACCTGAGATGCAAGCAACTCTCCAATAGTATCCTTCACTATTTGCCTTATTAGCTCAGTCACCGCAGGTGAGATCTGTGATGGTGGAGAGTGCTCGCCTGAGCCTTCTGCGAATGATCCACTAGACTGCAGGCTCCTATCTGCAGCTGGTACTCCAGATGGGGTCTTTTCAGGTGTCCCTGATCTGGAGTCCTCAGCCAACTCTGCGTCCAGGCTGGTATACCGGGCAGGCGCCCCAGCCTTGTCTGCAGCCTCTAATTCTGGCTCTTTCTCCGGCTCCTTTTCTTTCTCTTCTTCTTCCTTTTCTAATTCCTTCTCTTGTTCTTCCTCCTTTTCTTCTTCATCAACATTCTCTTTTTCTTTTTCAGTCAGTTTTTCTCCTCCGTCATCCTTATCATCATCATCATTCTTATCATCTTTATTATTTTCTCCATCATTTTCATCATCTTTTCCATCATTCTCATCCTCCTCCTTTCCTTCATCATCCTCCTGATCTACCTCTTCCCCTTCTTCTTCTTCTTCATCTACTAATTCCTCTTTTTTTTCAACTTCTTCTGTTTGTTTTTCAACTAAAATATTTTCTCCTTCTTTTCTTTCTTCCTGCTCCTGTTCTTCGTCATCTATAACAATGACCTCTTCTTCTTCTCCATTCACTTCTTCAATCCTTATTTCTTTTTCTTCTTCCTCCTCATCTTCTTTCCCAAAAGATCCATCAAAAATACTGTACATTATAGAGTGGATGAATTGGTCCATGTTGGTTTTGAAATTTGACATGAACCAATTCTCCTGGAGGATCAAAACTGTGTCTGATACTTTGCAAAAGTGTATCAGTACATCCTCTGTGGATTGGGGATATTCCCAACCACTGGTTTCAATATAGGTCTGAAGTTTAGAAAATGACAGTGATTTAAAAAAATTCCACTCTTCAAAAATATTAACAAAAGAGTGTTTTAGAGCTTGAGGTTTAACTAACTGTAATTGCTCTATGGACAAGTTGAAAAGATTGTTGTCCAGCAGGTTAAAGGTGTAGTTTGCTTCAGGGATGGAGATAATTAAACCTGCTTCTTCCTCTTCTGAAATGAATGCTGGAGTGAGGACAGGGACGATCTCGAGTTTCAGTGCCGCCCTGAGCAGCCGGTCTTCCGATGGGTAGGCGACCGCCGCAGGATCGGTATAATGTTCTCGCCGCTCCTCCCGGCCGAATCAGCGCCTGGGCCTCTTGGGAGAGGGTTCCGGTGAGGAGTGTATGAATGATGACTCACTAGGGGCTGGTCCCCTTCTTTTGAACCGAACAGCAATCGGTGTGTTGTCTGACTCCGAGTCTGACTCGGCTGCAGTAGGGTTGACGTCTGCAGGTCGGTCCGACTCGTCTGATGAAGGATATTTGTATGGCGATGAATCAGACAATTCTTTGAGCATCCGAGCTGCTTTTCTGTTGCCTCCCAACTTCCTCAACATCTTTTGGTCTAGGTGACCAAGTCTCTTGTTGATGTGGAAGGGGTCAGTATTACCCTTTACCACACCCATCTTTTCCAAGATCTAACTTAGCTGCGTTCCAAACGCCAGCTTGGATCTGAATTTCTTCTCATAAGCAAGCCATTCGGCTTTGTTGACCTCGCGAACAAACTGCCTAAAAATGTAGTCAGACCAATCAATCGGCTCATCCTGAATGAGTGCTCCCAGCACTGTGAATTTCTCCGACGACAGTTGGTCGTAACTGCCGGCCATACCCATAATAATTTTGTTGGTAATATCCAACATATACTGATACTCCTTTTTAATCTCGCTCCTTTTGGCAGTGAGTTTTAGCTTCATCGGCTGGTCGATCGCCTTAATCTTCATCCAGGTGTCGGCTGCTGTCTGCTTGAGGGCTTCGACGGCTATGCCACGGTGTTTCATACCAAAAACTTTACGAATCGACTCCGGTGAGATGTCGACTTGTATTCCGCCGACAGTGCTCCTGATTCCTTCTTCAATCACATGGGCTTCGCGGTAGAAAGCGATGACATCCTCCTTGTATAGGTGTTTGGGACTGATATCCAGAAATGGGTAGATCCCATTCTTCTTCATCGAGTGGATAAGAAAGAGTACGTCATTGTTATCCAGATTTGATTCTAAAAGACCTTCGAAATCAACGACCAGAGAAACGATGATCTGATCTTTGACCGCCTTCATGTTAACGCCTTGAAAATAAGCTTCCATTTCTGCAAATAAGAGTTTTTCTTAGTGTATTTGGAGTTCAAAGGATTTTTGCTCTGTAAATTTAGAGTTTGAAGGACTGGTAAGCGTAAAGGTAAAGTGGAGGGTTTTCCGTCCTTATAAGGAAGATGAAACGACGTTGGGATTAAATTATTATTTATTTTGAATCGATGGTTCGCCTTTTGAGATTCTTTTTAAATTTCAAATTCTAATCGCTGGTCTAGGTTTTGAGTTTAAAATTGGACGGTTAGATTTTAATTGGTCACAGTGGAGGTCGATTTAGCTTATGATTGCCACGTGTATTTTTATGCCACTTGTGAACCAAAAATTAATATAATATTATTATACATATAGTAGATAATAATAAAATATTCAGAAGTCGGTTAAGTTTAGAAAACTTAGCTGGTTGACTGTTGACTGCTATGCATCAGGTGAGTTGACTCCTTGGACTTCTCGCCTGAGATTTTGATCAGCTAGGTTCCTTTGTCCGTCCTTCGTCCTTTTTGTCTGCATCAGCTAGGATCTGATTCCTTTAATCAGTTGGGTCCTTCCTTCCTCTGATAGGCTTCAGCTTGCTTTTTCTTCTGTACTAGATTCCCAATCTAGTAGACCAAGTTTTCTGCTCAGCTCCAAGAATCTTTCTTCTGGCAAAGGTTTGGTAAAGATGTCAGCTATTTGGTAGTCTGTGCTGACTCTTTCAACTCTGACTCTCTTGTTAAGCACGTGGTCTCTGATGAAGTGGTGCTTAACATCAATGTGCTTGGTCCTCGGATGCAAAACCGGATTGTTGGTTATTGCAATAGCACTATTGTTGTCACACCAGATAGGGACTTCATTGGCAATGATATTATAATCCCTTAGCTGTTGTCTGATCCACAAGATTTGGGCACAATAACTACCTGCAGCTAGGTATTCTGACTCTGTGGTAGAGATAGAGTTAGAAACCTACTTCTTGCTAAACCAGGATATTAGTCTGGTTCCTAGGAATTGGCACGTTCCACTAGTGCTTTTCCTATTACTTTTACATCCTGCGAAATCTGCATCTGAATATCCTGACAGCTCGAAGTTATCGTCCTTAGGATACCATAGTCCAACATTGACCGTAGACTTAAGGTATTTAATTATCCTCTTTGCTGCATCTAGGTGCGACTACTTAGGCTTAGATTGAAATCGCGCACAAACTCCTACGACATAAGATATGTTTGGCCTGCTTGCAGTGAGGTATAGCAATGATCCAATGAGTCCTCTGTAGTGGGTTGAATCCACTGATATGCCTGCCTCGTCTGCATCTAGGTGAGTACTTGTGCTCATAGGAATTCTTGCTGATTTGGCTGATTCCATTCCAAATCTTTTGATTAGATCTCTGGTATATTTGGCTTGGTTGATGAAAATTCCATTTTCCATCTGCTTAACTTGTAATCCAAGAAAGAAGTTAAGCTTTCCCATCATGCTCATCTCAAACTCTCCTTGCATGAGGTTAGAGAATTTCTCACACAGCTCTGGGTTGGTTGAGCCAAATATAATATCATCCACATATATCTGGACTATCAATATGTGGCCTTCGTGCTCCACTCTGAATAGGGTCTTGTCCACCTTTCCTTTGCAAAAACCATTCTTCTCAAGAAACACAGACAGTGTTTCATACCATGCTCTTGGTGCTTGCTTAAGTCCATAGAGAGCCTTCAACAGCTTATAGACTTTGTCTCCTTTGACAAAACCTGGGGGTTGCTCTACATAGACTTCTTCTTCTAGGATGCCATTTAGAAATGCACTCTTTACATCCATCTGATAGACTTCAAAATCTTTGAATGCAGCATATGCGAGGAATAGTCTGATGGCCTCTAATCTTGCAACAGGTGCATAGGTTTCATCAAAATCTATTCCTTCACACTGTGCATATCCTTTAGCAACAAGTCTGGCTTTATTCCTAACAACAGATCCGTCTTCGTCACTCTTTTTTTTGTACACCCATTTGGTGCCAATAACCTTCTTGTGATCTGGTCTGTTTGTTAGTTCCCAAACTTTGTTCCTTTCCATCTGCTCCAGTTCCTCTTGCATGTCATTGATCCATGAATAATCTTCCAAAGCTTGTTCTGTTATCTTGGGTTCTATCTGAGACATGAAGCATGAGAACATAGTCATTCCTACGGGTATAGTAGACTGTCTTGTCTTAACTCCATCAGTCAGCTTCCCGATGATTTGCTGGATTGGATGGTCTTTGAGCCACTTGGGGATATCGTCTTCTTCTGGGTCTGTTCCCCCTGTTGAATTGCTCTGGTGGATTTCTGCATCAGCTGGGATCTGGTCTCCTTGGTCTGCAGTTGGATCAACTACCGTCTTGTCATCTGCAGGTTGGGTCTGATCTGCAAATGAGTCTTCATCAGCGGCAACTGGATCAGATATGTTTGGTGTTCCTGTCTGATCTGCAGTTGGGTCTTCAGCAGCTACGGTTGCGTCCTCAGGCTGGTCTGTAGGTGAGTCTACCATTCCTGTGTCATGTACAATGACTTCTTTGAGGGTTGCTGATTTGAGCTTATTCTCAATTAGTTCAACTTGCTTTCTGTACTCAACAGTAGATTCGTCAAATACAACATGGGGTGTTTCCTCCATAACTAAGGTTCTTTTATTAAAAACTTTATATGCCTTGCTTCTTTGTGAGTATCCCATGAAGAGACCATCATCAGTTTTAGCATCAAAGGAATTTAGTTGTGTTTTACCATTGTTGTGGATGAAACACTTACAACCAAAAACGTGAAAGTAAGCAACAATAGGAGTTCTATTATTCCAAACCTCATAGGGAGTTTTGCCATGTCTCCTTACTATCATACTCCTGTTCTGAGTATGGCAAGCTGTGTTGACAGCTTCAGCCCAGAACCTCTTGGGCAAGTCCGCTTCTGCAATCATGGACCTGGCTGCTTCTTTCAGGGTTCTGTTCCTTCTTTCAGCAACGCCATTCTGATGTGGGGTCCTGGCTGCAGAGAGCTCATGCTGGATTCCATTCTGATCGCTATAATCAGTGATCGCCTTATTGAGAAACTCTTCTCCCCTATCTGATCTGATCTTGATGATTGAGAGGAATTTCTCATTCTGGATCCTTCTTAGCAGCTCATGTAGCTTGGTCAAGGTTTCACTCTTCTTATACAGGAAGATAATCCAAGTGTACCTTGAATAGTCATCTACTACAACAAGTGCATGCTTTCTGCCGCTTAGAGTCCTTGGCTTGATAGGACCAAATAGATCCATGTGGAGTAGATCTAAGATCCTTGTTGTGAGGGTTGTAGGCTGGACTGGCTTGAATGATGCTCTCGTCTGCTTCCCTTTCTGACACGCATCACAAATAGCTTCCTTCCTGAATGCTTCCTCTAGGAGTCCTCTGACCAGCTTCTGAGAACTAATCTTGTTGATGGCTTTGAAGTTCAGGTGACATAATCTTTTGTGCCACATCCATCCGTTTTCAGCTACTGTCTTAGATAGAAAATAGGAGTTAGGTGTTCCTGTGTTCCAATCTATCATGTAGACATCTTTCCTTCTGAATCCTTGTAGCTTCGCCTCTCCAGATAGGATATCTATCACCATGCATTTCCAGATGGTGAAGACTACTAGATTCTTCTCATCGCAAAACTGGCTTATGCTCAGGAGATTATACTTGAGCCCTTTGACATAGTGAACTTTGGATATCACAGTATTTCCTCGGTGCAGCTCTCCAATGCCCGTTGTTTGTCCTCTAGAGCTATAGTGACATCAGCCTGGTTTTGCAAGTTAGCTGCAATTATCTCAACTCTATTCAGTTCTAGGCTGAGTTTTTCAAAATCATTTTTCAGCTGCCTATTCTCATCTTGCAGCTGAGTCTTCTCGGTTGATACAGATAGGTGTGCAGATTTAAGTGTCTCAAAATCTTTAAGTAGCTGATTTACAGATTCATGCAGATCCATATCTTGTGACATGGCTGAACTATTATTTAAACCAGAGGGTTTTGATGTTACCTCTTCATCAGCTAAGTTGGCCATCAGACAATCATACTCTTCATCATCATCTGAGGAGAATCCGCTGCTTGATTCTACACGCTCCTGATCTTCTCCGATGAGGGCCTTCCTTCTGTCTTCTTTTTTGCCCACCTCCTTCTTGCTCTCGTCCTTCTTGAGATCAGGACAGTCGATCTGAATGTGTCCTGTCTTATGACAGTTGTAGCACTCCACCTTCCAGGTTCCGGCTTTCTGGTTCCTTCTGGGATTCTCCTTATAATTCTTCTTGTATTTGGAGTAGTTTTTTCGGAAGTTGCTGAATCTTTGCATTATAAACGCCATCTCTTCCTCAAAATCTAATGGATTTGGAGGCTTTATATCAGATAAACTCTTGACAGGGGACTCGGCTGCAAAGGCTATTCCCTTTTCAGGCTCGGTTGAGGATGAACTTGGAAGCTCGAACTCATAAGCCTTCAGATTAGAGAACAGTTCTTGGATCTTTATATTATTGAAGTCCTTGGATTCTCTCATGGACACTGCCTTCATGCTCCATTCAGGATTGAGAGATCTTAGAACCTTCAGCGTCATTTCCCTCATTGATAATCTCAGTGAACCTTGTGTCCACTTGATCTATAGATTCGCCATTCTTCATTTTGAAGTTGTCAAATTTTTGAATAGCGATTGACAACTTATTCTCTTTGATTAGCTCCGTCCCCTCACACATTAAGGCTAATGTGTCCCAGATTTCTTTGGCATTCTTGCAATTCTTGATCTTGACCATGGTGGATTTGTCAAGAGTTTGATACAGCACGTCTCTGGCCCGGTTATCAAGATTGGCCAGCTTTCTTTCTTCGGGAGTCAGCTCTGTCCTCTTTTTTGGGATCTTCTCTGGCTTCCCTGCTGCGAGCTCCTCTGGAGTGTTGTCCTTCTCGAAGGTGAATGGACCGTCCTCTATGATGCACCACATGTCATCACGGATTGAAGATAAGTGTGCCTGTATCCTTATCTTCCAAAGATCATACTCATCAACTGAAAACACAGGTAGTCTAGAGTACATGTGTTCCATTATAAAATGAGAGTAAAATATATCTCAGATATAGATCTGGTTCGTGAAATAAATGAACCAACCTCTCTGATACCACTTGTAGGTCACAAGTCGTCCAGGAATAAGTCTAGGGGGGGTGAATAGACTTATTGAAACTCTTAAACTCTTTTTCTCAAAGAGTAAGTTTCTTCAGCTGATAGATATACAAATGACTTAGAGTCGTTTGTTCTCAATACGTGCGGAAGTCAGCTGATGACGAGTACAAAACAACTAATGAAACACTTAACATTGAATGCAGCAGTTAAAGTATGATGCTATAAAACAGTAAAGTACGCAGGCAATTATAGTGGTCTCAGAGGTGGGGTAATCCTCTACTAATCCACTTTTCTCCAAACGAGTTGGAGATGAATTCACCATAATTTTAAACCAGTGATAAATATTACAATGATTCAACCAAATTACAACAGCTTCCAACCAGTGGAAATCCTTGCCGTTGTAACACACTTGACTGCCTTGCACCTCTTGATCCGCGATCTTTGGATGCCTTTACAGTCTCGAACTTCAACCAGTGAAGTACCCCGAACTCAGGATTAAAGACACGAGTTTTTGTCTTCTCCAACTAAGAGCTTCTTCAAGTATGAATTTTTGAGAACCGCTCTTTTCACGATGCTATAGTTTGCTTTAGATTGCTTGAATGCTTTGATTGCTTGAAAGTATGTTCGCACCGATAGTTGCTCAACTTCAAATCTTCGGATATATATAGGTGTTGATCCTTGAGCATTTCTTCATAGCCATTGCAAATCTGTAACAAATCAGTCCGTTGGAGAGAGACTTCTTTGTTTATTCCTTTCTGAACGTTGCAAGGCTGGATTCCTATAATTTAATCCATCTTTCGACCGTTGTGAAGACTCTGCATGTGAGGCGCCGAATCTTTTGAATATAGTAAGATTAAAGTCTTCAAGGTAGGCCTGGATAAATTATTTAATTCATATCCTTTGCGGGAATCTCTCCAATTTGTCTCTTCACGTTGCATGTGACTTTCTGTAATAATTGACTTTTCAACGCATGCTGACGTGGACTTGGAGTACTTGGCTGATCTCAAGTAGGCTGATGTGAAGTTAACTTCTCTGCAGTCTGGGTTTCTCAGATGTTCATTGTTTGAGAATCGCCTGATCAGATGACTTTGTCTGAGGTTACTTGAATGCAGTCTGGTCAAACATCTCTGATAATTTTTGTTGACCAGATCTTCTCTGATATGACTCGGCTGTACCTCTTTGATGAACTTAGCTGTTCTTTTTGTACTTAGCCGATTTTTAGCCTAATCTTATTTTGGCCTATAGAAGATACTCATTTGGTTCTTCTTTACATTTTGCCAAGTTTTACACTTAACATAATTTGGCCTATGGAAGATACTCATTTGGTTCTTCCTTACATTTTTGCCAAGTAATAAGTATTTGAATTTATATTAATGACATCATCAAAATCTAACAAGTATTCCTAACATATTGTACCAATAAATAGAAAAAACTTATTTTTAAAAATATTTTTATAATATTATTTTTTAATAATTTTTTTAATATAATAAAACGAAATTTATTGGTCAAACTTTCAATAAAGAAATGAGAATGGATATATATCATTTATCTATATTATGAAGGATATATCAAATCATAAAGTTGAATATGGGGTCTCTTTTTGTTTCGACAATTTCTTTTTTTCAAAATTGGCGTGATTATGGGACAAAATGAGTTATGTTCATGGAGCATCCTCACATAGTGCATTCCATGTTAATCCATCGAGACGTGCGCGTGTATGTGGGGTGCAAATATTCCGTCCATGATGCACTATGTGGAGCACCCCACATACACACTGTATTGGCAAAAAATAGATCCCGGTCCAATAAAAGAAGTCCAAATATTATTGGAGCCCAAGAAGGTCGGCCCAAGCCTATAACTGAGGCAGATATCATATATAGCCAATAGGCTCAAACCATGAACAATCCCCTCACAAAGATTCCAGAGGCGGTCCAAGATTACGCGAGTCCAACCCCTCAATTGGATCTATGCGACTCAATCCAAGACCGGACCTCTACTTAAAAGTAAAACTTGAAGACGGACGAAGCGTAGGGTTGACCGACCTACTTAGCCCTAGACGGCCAAATCCACTTAGAGACTCCATCTGACTGATAGAGTCAATACGAAACCAACGAATATGACGGTAGACCTGGTCAACCTGGACTGTGCCTCCCCAATCTACGTGATGAATGTGCCTCCTGAACGTTGAGAGTAAAACTCTCAACAGATTCTACATGTGGACAGTGTTCTAAAAATCCCCGCCTAGACCGATTAATCCTCCGATTAATCCCTAGAAGGTCCTCTACTGTTCCGATTATGGCCTAGGCGCTTGTACTGGGCGTTTGGGTGATAAATCAATCGTCTAGATTGATTGGACGGGCCTACGAAGGCAAGCTAAGATACTATGGATACTATGTACTACTTTATACCTATATCAATGTTTTAAATTTCCTAGCTACGTGGGCGACTGGGCGGATGCCTAGGTGGTTATACTTTTTTATTTTTATGTTTTGTTCTAATAATACAATAACTTCTTAAACTGAGATATTATGGATATTATGGACTCCTTTATATCTATATCAATATATCAAATTTAATATATAATTGATTGTATATCTATTTAAATGGTTAAATTTTAATTATTTTTAATTGTTTTACATATATACAATTTTTTTTATATATAAAAGATTAAAAGAATAATAAAAAATAAATCCGCCTAGTCCGACTAATCCCCGATTAATCCCCGAGTAATCCTCTGGGCGCTAGGCGTTAGCAATCCGAACGCCTAGCGCCTAGCGTTTTTTAGAACCATGCATGTGGACCACGAAAAGGGCCATCTTGGTCAACACGCTTATGGAGATAAGAGAGAGTAAGTCCATAACCTCGAAAAAAACTCCAACGACCCCTGAATACGGGGAAGGGTTGCGAGATACACTCAAATAGAACTCGTCCCACCTCACCTATAAGTAGGGGGAGTCCAGACTCCAGACGCCATCGAGCAATTGAACTGATAACCCTCTCTTCGCCATCTTCTCACTCTTATACATCTACTCTCTCTCTCTCTCTCTCTCTCTCCCCGTTGCGCTCTATATTCCGGCTGATTCCGATATTCATCGATGCTCCCAGAAGGTCATCGGACGTCTCCAAGTTTGGTGGCTTGTGGTTTCGAGGTGATCAAACTCACGATTCTTTAGATCAGGCAGACGAATCTCCGGTCCCTCCTGGTCAATCCCTGTGAAAAGGATAAGTCCCACTTCATTTATTTTATTTTTCTGTACCTCTCATGTCTGCAAATTTACCGACTTGAGCGTCGGAGTCCGTACCGGTGTCCCCTTGGATCTTTACGTTCCAGATCTTGCTCTTGTGTTGTCTTGCAGGTTGTTGGTGCCCCCTCTTCACTCAAAATTCAATTGTAGATTTCTGAGCGTCTACACACGCCATGTGTCGATGGATTAGCAGGGGATGCACTAGTGTATACCTCGTCAAAACGCGACGGGTAATCACTACACTATAATTTACAAGTTAAAACTTAAAAGTAATTTAGTACTTTGTTAGGATTCAGTCACTCGGAATCGTTTACGGCAGCGGAACACACCAATAAACCAAATAATGAGATGGGATTTAGCCACTCGAACTAATTTAAAATCCTAAACCCCATTAAAAACTAGTTTTACTACTTATTTCCATTCAAAACCCGTTTAGTAACACATAAAACAATTAGAGTGTGATTCAGCCACTCAGACCCGTTTAAAAATTATATACCCGTACTCATCACAAACTCGGTTAAAAGATGACTTTATTACCCGTTTCTGTCTCAGATCCCTATAGTAGTATCCACTAATTACTCAACACATTTAAATTTATACAATATTTAAATAACTAAATATAATTTGTTATAGTAATTGATTAATCCATCTCATTAAAAGCTCAAATATTATAAAATAAAGATTAAGAATAAATATTATTCTCAAAAGGTTAAGAATTAAATTTCTAGTGTAAGTTTGGAATTATATAATCTTCAAAACCTCTTTATAATTTATATACCTATACTTTAATATGGGATTCGAGATTTTAGATAAACAAGAATAAAAAAATAAAAAAATATCATGTATGAGAGAGTTGCTACTACGAATTCGTGTTGCTATTAAGATACTTTATATATTTATTCCGAAGTAAAGTGAATCGAGTTTATTAAAAATTAAAAATAATATAAAAATAATATTTATGTATATATAAAATAGATATTAAAAGAAAAAATACCTACATATTTGTGATTGATGTTTACTTAATAATTTTCCAAATTAATTTTTTTAATAAGAATAAAATAATTCATTTGGCCAACTAAATAGGTGGCCAAATTAAAGTGATAGTGCAAAATAAGGAATTTGGCTGCTTCTTAGGACTAATGTTGTTGGCCACTAAGTATACTGAATACAGCTTGGAAGGTGTTTTAAATAACAAGTTGTACTGATTTTAAATCTGAGTGCGTAGCGGAAGTCTTAAATAGTAAGTTGCTGTGGAAACAGCAACTCGATGTGCACTGTATACTTAAATAATCACAGTTAAATAAAACAGTAAAGTCAGAAGGTAAATAACAAAGTATTTAAAGTGGTTCGAGGTAAACCCCTCTACGTCCACTGGTCCTCCACACAGGAGTAAAAAGTTTATTATAATTGCTGCGTACACAACTACGTAATTATAACAACACGTAATCAATATATCGTTCACACAGATTGATATAAAGATCTTAGCTCCAACCGTTCACACAGATTGGTTTGAGCTAACACTTGACTGGGTTTTTCACACACAGTTCTGAAGCTTCGTCTTTTTCGTTGCAATTCCTTCACACACAGTTCCGGAGTA
The DNA here is from genome assembly GCA_033398695.1 of Orobanche coerulescens. Taxonomy (NCBI): domain Eukaryota; kingdom Viridiplantae; phylum Streptophyta; class Magnoliopsida; order Lamiales; family Orobanchaceae; genus Orobanche; species Orobanche coerulescens. The sequence continues at coordinate 131,970,506 of CM065814.1, forward strand.
GCAAATATTCTCAGTCCACACAGGGCTGATGGGTTTGTTCAAGGATTAGAACAATATATGAACAACAGCTTTGACTTTCTGAGCTTCTAGCTGATGATGTGTTGTTCACTGTTTGAGCACTGTATCTCTTATATCTAAGTTGCAGTGAGCTTCTGGAGATATGTTTTGCTCTGATGTATATAATAATAACTTAGTCACTTCGTAACTGATCTTCAACGCCTTGATGAGATATATATAGTCTTCTGAAAATATATCCGTTGAGATAAATCCGTTGAGCAAGATTTCGTTCCAACGGGATGATGTGTTTGAATAAAACACGATCCGGATTTTGCGGGATTTGAAGATCTGTTGACTTACAGTATTTAAATACTTTATCCTTTAGTATTTAAATACTTCTTTATCAACGGGACTTGACTTATAGTGGGAACTGAAGATTCCTTCTTTGTCCTGTTGAGAGCTGTATGGAAGACCATTGTATTGTTAATTCGAGACAGCTTCCATACTTAGTCTTTATGCGACTTCTTTGCTGTAGGATAGGTTCCACTGTATGCTGGAACTATTAAAGGTCTTCGATATAGGTTGACACTATCGATCAGCTTTTCGATACAGTTTCCTTACTGTATGCTGGATTTGCATATTGTCAAAACATCATAACACTACAACTCGATACAGGGATTGTTTATCCTGACTGTTTTGATACCAGGTATTTGTTATCCAATAATTTCAGATAAGGGATGTTATCCCAACAAATGTCTATGGAGCCTCCTTAAGACAATCTCAACCACATAATTCAGATAAAATTAGAATCAAATGATCACATTGAATCGTGTCAAAAAGGGGAGATTAGTAATACCTTCCTCAATCAATCTATTTTCTGATTTTTTAAAACCTGAAAACTGTTTTTAGTTTTCAAGTACACTACACCATATATGACCTATTGCAAGCCCTGCCCATCATATGGTTGTGTTGCATAAAATGTTGCTATAGACAAGAAAGCTGCATATCTATTGTAATACTTTCGAAATGTATTACTTTAAATGGTAAAGTGTTGCAATCCTAAACAATATTTTGACAGTTTTAGATCTACTGCAATACTTCAGAAAAGTGTTACAATAACATGATACGCTTTTGGTCGATTTGACCAAAATATGTAGGCGGGAGTTTAATTTTTTCATTGGGCGGGAATTTTTAATACCAAATATTTGGTACCAAAATTTTTATTAAACAAAAATAAGTTTGATTACACAAAACTTATTACTCACCCCTTGGGGTGAAATTCAGGCGGATATTTCCCGCCCGATCCGGAGCCGGATCCGGTCGGATTCGAATTCGGGAAGAAAATTTAGTATCCGGTCGGATACGGGATCAAATTCAGATAGTAAAATTCGGATACAGGATCAGATTCGGATCATGTACTATCCGACCATATTCGAATCTTCCCATATTTTACCGGATATTTCCCGGATTACAAATCCGGATATCCGATTTTATTTAATTATTTTTTATAATATATTTATCTTACAACACTAAAAGTGTGAAGTGCCCTTTGGTCGAAAATGTGTTTTGTTCCTTTTTCTCTTCATTTCCTACTACTCTAAAAGTGTGAAGTGCCCTTTGGTAGAAGTATTTGATAGAAATTGGATTTTCAGCCCATGTTTTTCGAATTTTTGAAGATTCTATCCTTTGATTTTTTTTTTTGCTTCATTTGAAATGTGAATTCAATATCCACTATACTTAATCCCTTAAAATCCGCCCCCTAATATCCGAAATTTTCCATTTGTAACATATACTTTTGTTTTCTAATTATTTACATCAATATTTAAATTTTAAAATCAAGAATCCAAATATGCAAATCTGTTGTATAATATTTGTTTTGAGAATCAGTTTTTTAATGACAAATCATAAAATTGACAAGTTGTGTATCCCCATTCATAATAGTGTAAGTTATTGATACTATTTTGCTTAAAAATACTAAAATATCCTCCCAAAAGTTGTTGACATTGACTTACTTTTCTTTTTGCATTTTATCTAATTTAAACTCTTTTCTTTTCTTTTTTCTTTTTTATTTTCCTCATCTCCTCCATTTTTAACTACAAAACTAATGTCCAACAATCAAAATTTAACTACAACATATACATCATCACAATAAACACACACCATTTTTGATAATGAGTCTCTCAAAATCCTTATAAAAATCATAATTATTCGAAAAAGAGAAGTTGACATTCAAATAGGGCTTCATTCTCGTGCTTATTGGTTCACAAAGAATGTATGCATGAATATTTTACCGTCAGAATTTTTTTTTTCGACAAGTTCTTCCGGACACGATGGCTGCACACGGCAAGCCACCGTGTGCAACGTTCGTGTTCAACGGCCTTGATATTTCGTGTGGACAATTAACGTGTCCACGATTATTGCACACGATCGTCTACATCGTGTGCAGCGATCGTGTTCAAGGCCAGTTCATGGCTAGGAAACTTGCACATGATAGCATCCAACCATGTGCATCGGTCGTGTCTAAGGCAGCGACCATGTGCTAGAATATTGTTCGATCAGTTTTCTAATAAGTTATTCATCTTTTTGTAATTAGTTGCCATGACAGCATATTTTGATACATCACGGTAGTCATTGGGAGCGATCGACATATGTAGACGGGGACTCCTTTTTTGTCTACATCGACGCAAGCAAAGTTAGTCGTGCAAAACTCGTGGGGGTTATCAGGGAGGGTTTGGGTGGTCCAAATGAGTCCGATTACAAATTATGGTACTTGACGCACATGGCTAAGGGCAACAAAGTAAAAGTCCTATTACGGGGCGATACCGGGATACTTTGATTGCTAGCAGAATACAAGAGGATCCCGATGTCTATGTTGAGAACGGCAGCTCCTCCACCCCTGAGGTTAATGTGGGATGTAGCAGCTCAAGAGTAGAGCCCGACAACATATATTATGACATGCCTTTCAAAGATTATCAATACAAGAAAAATGAGGAAGACGAGTAATATTAGGAAGGTGAGTGTTATGCGGCGATTTATACGCCTCGACGGCGATCAAAATAAGTGCTGAGTGACCGAGTCCACAACCGAATGAGCTACGACAAACTTGCCTAAACGGAGGTAACAGTCCACCTTCGAGTATCTAGCGATTGACTCTCAAGGCGATCGCCTTCTGGTACCGAGCGATCGACTCTGGTGCCCGACCTGGGACGACCGTCCTATGTCACGAACAAGACCTTCGTCCGTCAAAGTCTACGAAGACTGGATCTCAAAGCAGCGCCTATGTGCAGATCCGCGAAAGGCGCCACAGAACATGGATTGTTGACCACAGCCTGTCACCACCTTATCACCTACCGACAAACCCGCCGAAAGGTACAAGGTGGGTCCACCCGTGACAGCGACTCATACGCGTGCATACTTCTCATTGGACCGCACAACCGGCTGCCAGCAACTCCTGCGGACTTTAAGGAGACCAGCCCATGTGCTAAAAGACGATCGCCCGCTTATTATAATACATCAGAGGCGATCGCTTGGCTTCTCCCAGTCCTATAAATAGAGTACCTCCAGCAACTGGAAAAAGGTCCGAAAATTAACTCCCTTGAGTTCCGAAGTCCATTCAGGAATACTTACACTCTTTCAGGCTCTCGGCTTCCTCTCTTGAACCTACCTCAGGATTTCTCTCTCAACACCTCTCATCCAGAAGACGGTCGGCAGATGCAAGAACTCCTTTCAGTACAGATTCAACGAGACTCACAAGCCCAGGAACTCAGACATACAGCAAATACACACTGTGAGAGACTGTCGATTTCTCACGGTCGTCACAGCACATCAACATTGTTACAAGAACTCACAGAGCATCATATCTGGTTCTTCCGGCAATCTTCACGCTCCATAGCTAAGATAACTAGGGTCTTTACACTCATTGTAATTGTACTCTAACATTAATATTTGTACTCCAAAGTATTTGTATTAATAATATCTCGCGAGAGCATTCAAGCCCGGGACTAACAACCCCGACAAATCTTGTGTTATTTACTTTCCCCACGGAAGTGCTCTCGCACTTTGTTTGCTATCCATCCATTCCAGCGATATCTATCTCCGGATAATATTTTGGGTAGCAACAATTGGCGCTAGAGGAAGGGGGCGTGTCTAACCTTCATTTTTATTCCTACCGTCCCAAAGAACACTTACTGTTCTCGGGGCATATACTTGAAGTGACACTCACTGATCTTCAAAGAAAAGCCTTCAGAATCATGACGTCAGCCACTACATCGAAGAGAGCCACTCTCCGAACCGCCGGACATCATATCCCGGATCGATCTGAGCCCCAGCCGACGGTAGAGGGAAGTCGCGGCGACGCGAGGCTCTCGATCCCGCATCTGAGGGGTGGCCCCAGCCTCTCACTTGACCAGTTCCAAACCGCGGAACAGATCGAGGAGGCTATGGCCATCCTAAAGGAGCGACGGAGAGCATGCGCGGTGCCCTCTATAACTCCCTCGGCCATCCGCCACGTGGGCAAACGGAAGTTCAAGGGGCTACTGGGCGAGCGATCGTCAGAAAGTCCCGATTCACGAGAAAAGGCTCTTGTAAGGTCGGACGGTTCCGTATTCAGACGCTTGGGAAGCGATCCATCATGCCGACCAGGGCATTCTGGCCCCAACCGCGAGACTACGGAATCCGAGTCCATCGCCAGGAGTTCGGCCTACCCAACTCCCATCCAAATACAGGTCAGCCGTCTGGCTCCCGCTCCGAACGCCAGGGGGTCAGTACTTGATCGCCTCGGCTCCCGCTCCGAGCGCCTAGCTGCGAGCAGCCAGGCCGCGGCGATGGCCGCTATGCAACGCCAACCCAACGAGATGAAAGCACTCTTGGATACTGGGGCAAGCACAAGTAGAAAGATCATCGGATCGACCGAGCCACTCGCGGTCCACATCGAGCTTGCCCCCGTGCAACCAAGGATCGCTCCTACCAAAACAACTTTGTACGAAGGGAGATTAGACCCCGAGACCCACATAAGCAAGTTCCGGATATACATGACTGGGTGTGGGGCATCAGACGCGACCAAATGCCGAATCTTCCCATTAACATTGGGCGAGCTGGCCCATAGGTGGTACGTCTCGCTACCACCGCGATCGATCATCTCCTTTGAGAAACTGGCGAGTGACTTCACGTCATACTTCGCCGCTAAGGTCGCTAGACCAGAAGACCCCCACCGCATGATGAAAATCAGGCAGGGGGAAGACGAATCCGACGCGGATTACTACGACCGGGTGGATGAAATAGTCCTCACCGGCGAGCCCATCAGCGACGATCTCGGTCTCTATTCGGTCCTGGGGGTATTCTACGGTCATTTCGTCCATGTTTAGACATCTCACGAAGGACATCCCCCCAACCTACACGATCTTCCGCGCCAAGGCTGCCGACTTTCTGGCCAGGCAAAGGCTACTCACCCTCCGCCTAGGCGAGGGAACGCCACCTCCTGTCCGAAAGTCGGCGATCGCTAAATCCAAAAAGACGGTCGCCAAGCCATCCGGCGATCTCGAGGCCTTCGAGGATATGGAAACCCATCTCCTCCACACGTTCAACCGAACTTCGGCCCACATTTTCTACGCCATCAAGGGGCGCGAACCGCTGAACAAGCCAAAGGCAATAAGGGACCACAGTCATCTAGACCACAATCAATATTGTGCCTACCACAAGAGTCCCGGACACAACACCAACTAATTCCGCGACGTCCTCAGAAAACTCTGGAGATTGTTCGAAGAAGGCAAGTTGGACAGCTTATTGGCTTAGCCGGAGCCCCACCGATCTCCCAACACGGTCGCCCGAGTCGAACGCGAACAGGCCGGAAAGCTCATACGAGCCGACCCCTCGATCAACCTCGGCGACCATATTTACATGCTTCAATCAAGAGAAGGGAACTTCGGAAGTCTTTCCCCGATTTCCCACCTCATTGAACCAAAGGCTACTGCCTGAGCAAACGCTTCGAAAAATAGGATGACTCGCTCGCCCTCTAAAGTTCATCATCAACATGATGGACCTAGGCAGCGATTGCCTCCCCTAGCACAATGTATACCGTCGAGGATCGTCATCTGACATGATGGTCTGAGGTAGAAAATTGCCGACATGGTCGCGAAAATCGATTAAACCGACGATCCATCCATGCAAGGTTCCTTTGGTCTTCGATCGCTCGCCCTTCATTTAAATACGAGGCGGGCGTAGCCGAAGGTCTCTCCAAAACAAATCAGAGGATTGCTCGCTCGCCCTCTAAAGTTCATCATATACATGAAGAACCTAGGCAGGCGATCTCCTCCCCTTACACAACATATACCGTCGAGGATCGTCATCTGATTTGATGGTCCGAGGTAGAAGAGTGTCGACATGGTCGTGGAGGACGATGGAACCATTCTCTGTGCCCGTGCAAGGTCCCTTTGGGCTAAGATCGCCCGCCCTTCGTTTAAATACGAGGCCGACGTAGTCTGAGGGCCCTCCAAAACAGATCTGTGTACATGATCGCCCACCCTCGAAGGTCCATCACTTAACATGGTGGGTCCTTCACGGATAATGCGACGCGTCCCTCACCCCATCTCAACGTATACCGTCGAGGGTCGCCATCTTAATGGCGGCCCGAGGTAGAAAAGATCTAACAAGACGCGGACGTGGAGTCGATTAATCCGGCGACGCCCCGCCCAAGGAATTCTCCAGACCAAGACCGCACACCCTTTGTTTAAATACGAGGCAAGGCGCAGCCTACGGAGAACCCTCCCAATTAAGTGAGTCGCGAGAACTTAGCCATCAGACGGAATGTCGCTCGTGCATAAGACACGGTCGTGGAGGTCAGTCCATTGAACTCCACGATTGTGCACGATTCCTCAAGACCGAGATGGACGGCCTTCCTCGAGGAATCGGTAAATTAAAGACCGCTCACTCAACGATTTATTTTCGTCCCCTTAATTTCACTAACTGAACAAAAACAAGGGGGAAGTGCGGAGCTATATATACGACGATCGTCCCTATTCAATTACATATGGAGATCGGTATTTTTCAGATGTTTGTGCAGCGATCGAATTTGTTGTAAAAGTTATCTATGTGAGTTTATCAATTCACTTGGAGCTATACACGCAACAATCTCTCCTCACACATTTGTACAAAGTCATGCAAAAGACTCAGAAAAGCAATCATTCAAGTAATAAATCGAAGAAAAAAACATTCATTTCATTACTTGAAATATCAGAGTACATACACGGTCGCCCGAAGGCCTAAGTACTACAAAGGAAAGCTACAAAATTACAAGGCAAAAAGCTAAAACAATAAGAACGAAGAGCCTCAGGCCCCCGCCTGGCCTTCGCCTTCAACCTCTGGATCGGCCCGCGACCCTTCGCCAGCTTCCAGAGCTGCCTCCCCATCCTCCGGAGTGTCAGGATGAACAAGGTTCATCGGAGTCGGGTACCAGCTCAGGTCCACGCCGATTTCCGAGAGATCCAAGATTGGCACAGAGAAGGCAGGATGAAGAGGGTGCTCCAACGCATATGCCTTCAAGTTTTCAGCAAGAGGGCTGACCTCCAGCCCTCCCTTCTTAGCAGCTCGGAGCGAGTCAGCGAACGCCATATAATAGGCAAACTCACTGACAAACTCCACGTTAAGAAACGGATCGGCCTCGGTCGCCTCCAGCTTTCCTTTCAACTCGGCAACCGCCTGTTGCGCACCCTGGAGCTCGGTCTCCCTAGTAGCCATCTCTCCCCTCGACGCCGCCAGCTCACTAGTCAGCCGAGCGACAGTCACCTTCAGTTGATCGGCCTCCTTCTCAGCGGCCGCGTGCAACCGACGAGCGTCTGTCATCTGGTCCTGAAATCGGTCGACCGTCGCCCGAGTTCGCTCATAATTCTCTCTCATCAGCTCAAGATCATGACTCTCCCATTTAGCTGCATCCAGGGAGTCCTTCTCCATAGCCACAATCCTGTCGGCGAACTCAGCGTTCTCTTTCCGAGCGGCCTCGAGGTCCGCCTACAGACGAGTAGTAGAAGGACGCCCCTCGAACTCCTGCATATCCTGGGCCGCCATCGTCGCCGCCTGGAGGGAGAGAGCGAAAGCAGCTTGCATTGTATTCCCGGATCGCTGGCGAGCGATCGCATCTAAGTCCGTCGTCCAGGCCTTCGACAAAGCAGAAACGGACCGGTTGACGTACAGTGGGACATCGCAGGCCGCGCGAGGAGATCGGCTCGCTAGGAAATCCAGCACCATCGGCGGGCAAGATGGGTTAGTGCTACGGATCCTGCATGAAACAACAAAAAGTTAGCAGATCTCCCACGCAAGTGACGAAACTCAACAAGCAAACAAAGTCTACCTCTCGGCTCTCTCGGGGTCGCGACCAAAGTATGGTTTCCCGCGAGGGGTCTCAGCCTCGACAATCGCCATCTCTCGCAAGAAAGCCACAGAGGGCGTAGGCTCATCTACCGGGGGGACAGCGGTGATCGGAGGCGCGACGATCGGCACCTCACCGGCAGAGGCAGAAACTGGAGGTTCTCCCGACCTCTGCCGCTTGCGGTTCGCCCGGAGCCCCTCCTTCCGAGGTTCCTCCTCCGCTATGATCGGTTCCACGATGGGCCTCACCTCCGGAATGAGAGGTAGCGCCACCAGAGGAGCTCGAGATGACTTCTTCTGGCGAAGGCGGCTCAGAACTCCGGGGCTATCTCCGCTGGAGGCTCTAAGAAATGAGGAAAGCGACTTCTGCAATAAAGAACAATCAAACCACGGTCAGACACACTCTCCAAGCAGGACGATCGCCAAGAAATTAGAGATCGCAGAAAGCATACCTGGGACCGAGAGATGTCATGGGAAACAGAATAGCCGAGCTGACAGCCAACGACTCTATTTGTTAATCCGGCGAGCGTCTAAGTCGTCGTCCGGCAGGCTTCGTATCCGCTCCCAGATGACCAGAAAATCGAAAGGAAGCTCGTCAACTGTCGGAATGTGGAAACCTGCAAAAGGAAAACCAAATTAGATCAGTTCAGAACATATCCGAACAAAGGGAGAGTCAGAACCTTTAACCGGATTCCTCTCCCGAAAGCTAGTGGGAATATTCAGCTCGTCCGTGGGATTGTTGCTCTCTAATGCCTTCCATGAACCGCCGACCCAGAACCACTTTGCCAGGTCGCCTCCCACCTTGTTCGGGACTCCGAGGATCACCCGACTGGATCGGCCTTGAATGTGATAGCCCCCGACCGACCCTTTCTGAGCCGTCAGCTTGAACAGGTGGTTCATCTCCAACAGCGAAGGAAGGCGGTACAGTCGGTGACCGCCGAACAATGTGAGAGCACAAATAATCTGGAGCCAGGCATTCGGCGTCAACTGAAGCAGCGCCACGTTCCAAGCCGCCAGCAAATGGGAGACAGGAAAAGACAGAGAGAATCGCAGCCCAGCCTCCATGATTGCTTCGTTCACGGCGACCATGCCCTCCGGAGGCTGATCGGCTCGTTCATTCTCGGCCGGCACAAAGAGATCCACATCTGAAGGGGCATGATACCTCGTTCTCAAGACGGCCAGGTCCTTCCTGTTCGCCGAGCTCCTTATCTGGCCAAGGGACCATGTAGATCGCTGCGCAGCCCGAAACAGCAATCGCTTAGCAGGTTGATATGGATGAGTGATCGAGTATCGAATTTAGGATACGGACCGGCCAACCTCGCCATAATTTCAGCAAAGGCCAAACAGGCCTGGCCAAAGGCACTATGCTGCTCCCAGTAGGCTTTCACCGCCAAGTCCCTCTCCATCTGCGAGCGTCTTTGCTCAACCGCCGCTTCCCTGGCAACGTCGGATTCATTGAATAGCACCTCGACTTCCGCGGGGTCGATACCAGCGCGGATAGCCTCGGCGGCCGTCTCCAAATGAAATTCTGCGGATGATCCTCCTGGCAAATAAGCCCGTAGCGAAGTGGTGCCGATTCCGCATTTAAGAAGATGTTCCAGACATTCTCGAAACAAGAAGAGGAGAAAAGGAGTGTTTTCTTACCAAGGATTGAATCGATCGACGATCGGCAGTCAAATCTTCAGAAAAATTCTTCGGCGATATTATCCTTCTTCTACAATAAAAGCGCGTAAGGGTCTTAACCCTGCAACCCGGTGCCCTTTTATAGGAGATGGCAGGGACTTACGTGCAAATATGGAGAATCTCAGGGGTTGGAGTGCAACCATCGCAATTAATGACTCCCTTGAAACCCGCGACGCGTCGTTTTGAGGGCACGCCAGACGAGGAGTCACAACTAACCATCGGTCTCCCCCAACAGGAACCCGACACGTGCCCCGGAGACTTTTCCATGACCGCTGTCATTTCCTGCTCATTTCAGCGACCGACCAGGTCATCCAAGTTTAAAACCAAACCGCTCAAAGACGATCACCAGTTCCGTAAAATGCTGAGTCACTCGTCATAATTCAGCGATCGCCAACAGAACCACCTCACCCCACATTTCCAACATCGGAGCGAGCTGGGGGGAAATTGTTATGCGGCGATTTATACACCTCGACGACGATCAAAATAAGTGCCGAGCGACCGAGTCCACAACCGAATGAGCTACGGCAAACTTGCCTAAACAGAGATAACAGTCCACTTTCGAGTATCTAGCGATCGACTCTCAAGGCGATCGCCTTCTGGTACCGAGCAATCGACTCTGGTGCCCGACCTGGGATGACCGTCCTATGTCACGAACAAGACCTTCGTCCGTCAAAGTCTACGAAGACTGGATCTCAAAGCAGCGCCCATGTGCAGATCCACGAAAGGCGCCGCAGAACATGGATCATTGACCACAGCCTGTCACCACCTGATCACCTACCGATAAACCCGCCGAAAGGTACAAGGTGGGACCGTCCGTGACAGCGACTCAGACGCGTGCAGACTTCTCATTGGACCGCACAGCCGGCTGCCAGCAACTCCTGCAGACTTTAAGGAGACCAGCCCATGTGCTAAAAGACGATCGCCCGCTTATTATAATACAGCAGAGGCGATCGCTCGGCTTCTCCCAGTCCTATAAATAGAGTACCTCCAGCAACTGGAAAAAGGTTCGAAAATTAACTCCCTTGAGTTCCGAAGTCCATTCAGGAATACATACACTCTTTCAGGCTCTCGGCTTCCTCTCTTGAACCTACCTCAGGATTTCTCTCTCAGCACCTCTCATCCAGAAGACAGTCGGCAGAGGCAAGAACTCCTTGCAGTACAGATTCAACGAGACTCACAAGACCAGGAACTCAGACATACAGCTAATACACACCGTGAGAGACTGTATATTTCTCACGGTCATCACAGCACATCAACATTGTTACAAGAACTCACAGAGCATCATATCTGGTTCTTCCGGCAATCTTCACGCTCCATAGCTAAGATAACTAGGGTCTTTAAACTCATTGTAATTGTACTCTAACATTAATATTTGTATTCCAAAGTATTTGTATTAATAATATCTCACGAGAGCATTCAATCCCGGGACTAACAACCCCGACAAATCTTGTGTTATTTACTTTCCCCACGGAAGTGCTCTCGCACTTTGTTTGCTTTCCATCCATTCCAGCAATATCTATCTCCGGATAATATTTTGGGTAGCAACAGTGAGAAAGTGCATACGTCCGAAGATGAAGATTGTTGTAAAGACTTCCTTGAGTCACTCTCTGTGGAGTTTCTTGCTTGAGTTCGCCAACCTGCCCAAATGGATAGGATTATGAGTCGTCGGAACTTCTCATCCGACCATCAGTCTGCAAGCGAGCATGAGCATCAATGTTCAATGCGTAATTAGATCATTCCATTTCATGACCCCGATAGTGACGGGACTTTGGGTTGGGTCGAGCAACCTTCACCTGTCACCGGTCAGCTAGAGGTGGGGTCCACCTTTCAGGCTAAGACAAAGTTGAGATAATTGTAGGAATGTATCATTTGGAAAACATGTTACACTATATCAGGATAACTATCCGAAATCCTCAACTAATACCCATGCCCATGTCTCGACCATCATGTCGTCACGGCATAGGATAAAGTAGTAATATATCAGCAAATTGGCTACCTTCACATAATCTCTTATGTCTCTACCCAAATCTCAATCATTGAACTACTTGCGCAGAACACTAACCTTAACATTTTGCCATGGAGTATTACGTGGAAAATACCATTAGACAGAAGGAGATGGTTGTTCTATGGATAAAAGGTAGAGTTCCCAAAGTGCAGTCCAGTGATCATGGCAAAATTGCATGTCGTATAACGAATGGTCCTCCCACAAACCTGGAAGCACGACTCGTCTAGGGGGATTTGATCACCCTCCAACTAACGGACAATCAAGTGATGTAGGGTAGTATTTGTAATCTAATTTCTCCCCACTTTAATCAAATGCCCAAAGACCCCCTTGGTCAAGCCCTCGATTGCTCGCTCACCAACTGCAGAGTTATGACTAATACTTCTTAATCTCTCAATTATCTCTTTAAATACCACCTCCTATATGTAAAGATTGACTTGTCGTGTAATAAAGCGCAAAATGGGTCTCTTCCATATGTGACCAGTCTGTAATATAGACATACAAATCATAGAAACCATGAGAGAATGCCTAAGGAAACAAATAAAAAAGGCATCTGCTTGCGCACGATGGCCTGCACACGATCGATTCCCATCGTGTGAGGACCATCGTGTTTCCCACGACGGCTCACATGATTGGTGCCCGTTGTGTGTAGACCATCGTGTGCAAGGCAGATGTCTTTGGTCTTCTTGCACACAACGGCTCACACGATCGATGCTCGTCGTGTGTAAATCATCGTGCCCAAAAGACCATCGTGCACATGATGGTGTCATCGTCTTCAGCACCATCGTGAGACAATGAACAACCATCATGGGCACGATCGTGTGTGACTAAATTGCATTAACCGTCGGCTCATTGACGAAAGACTCTTCAGATTGGGTGTCACTATCGTGTGAGGAACTTCTATCGTGTTCGGATTCTATGTCGTAGTCAGAGTCGGACATTTTCTCATCGGCAGTAGGTTTTGGTTGGGACAGTCGGGTTTTGCGAGAGAGAGAGAGAGAGAGAGAGAGAGTTTTTTGGATGAGAGAGAGATAGATTGGGTTGTGGGACCGATTGTTGTTTTACTATTTTTATATTTCTTTTATGTTTTTTTTTATCTTTTAGTAGTAGACTTAAGGGTACTAATATCTTTTAACACATTTTGGCATAAAAAACTTGCACTCTTATGAATGGGGATATATAACTTGTTATTTTTATGGTTTGGTACTAAAAAAGATAGGGTTCTATTTGTTTTCACTATTTATCACATACTTGGTCACATCTAGAGTGGTTTGTTACAAGAGTGTTTGTCCCCAATTTAGTTTTGAAAGTGTTTTTACATCATAAATGTACCAATTTTAATTTAACATTCAGATGGTGACAATGATGTAAAATGTACCCAGAACAATAAATGAATCTGGTGATAAATATATGAACGTGATGATAATTATGTGAAAAATTTCGAGACTAGAATACTATTGTACGTCAGTTATGAATTCGGAATAATATATGAATATGGTGATAATTATGTGAATTGTTTCCAGATTAGAATAAGCTTAATCCCAGATGGGAAGTGGATTTTGCGCCAAAAGCTGAGAACAAAGACTCCCATATTTTTTGTGATTGATTCTAAACAAAAAATCATGAAACTTCGCATTATCCGTCTTCTTCTGAAATTGCTCACTCATCCTAGACCTATTCACGGGCCTAAGCCCGCTGGTTCCAGGCCTCTGCCCATCGGTTCACGATTCACAGGAGGGTGAACCGTAACCGGCCCTTGTAGAAGGGAGGCGGTTCCGAGAAGGACCGATGGTTCTAGGCCGGTTAAAAACCTCTGGTTTTGGTATAGACTGCCGGTTTTACGTAATTCACTACTCGTGGGTTATTTTTTTTTAAAAAAGCGAAATATTAGCTGTTTTTTGTACCTTTGTTGCTAACTTTTTCGCCCTCGTGGGATTATCTTTTTCATCCTTTTAAAAGTGCTTGCAATAAGTGGATACGAACTATAGAGGTTGTTGTAGGCGGTCGTTGTAGCCCATCAGATCTTCTCCAGAATTATATGAGAAAGGTCCTTAATTTTTGCACTTACGTGTAACACCCCCAAACCAATTGAGAATATTACAGCGCCGCAGACCCTCTCCATGATGATCTACCAGGCTAAATACGGAAAACAAAACGTATAGATACATGCCAACATGGCTAATAACGAATCATTAGACCGATTTGGTTTTTTACCACGACATACACATCGAACAAACATAAATCTTTCTCATAACTCATACCCACGCAGGTGTTGGAATACATCAACATTCCCATAAAACGGGAGAATAACACAATAGAGAGACAAACAACAAAACTCTACCGAAATACTCAACGACTGGTCTTCATGTGATTAATATCGTCGTCTTCCATCATCCTTTGTACCGATTATGTGATTCGCTCCCCAGCAACCTGCAAGCACCTGGATGCAATACAGACATCCACCCCCGAATACTCGGGGGTTAGCAAAACTCCACTATTTTGCTAGTGCAAGTATAAAATACAAATACAAGCCATACATATCTTACTCCAAGAACATAATAATCGTGAACATACTTTCCGAGATAAATCACTTGATCAAAAAAATCCAAACGAAAGAAGTTTATCCCCGAAATTCGAAACAACAAAGTAGGAAAAATAACATGACATACAACTAGTAGACTACACTCTCAGGGACTTCTCACAGTCAGCCCTGATATCAGTGCTCAAGTCCATGCCTCGGAATATTCGGTGACTGACTCACAAAACTGAACCCGGTGTCCCACAAGTCCGCACTTCTAACACGTTACCGGAGGCGAAGGGCAATGTGCACGAACATGCCCCGACACATTGCAGTTGAAACGCCTCCTGGTCTTACCAGGAGTCAAAGCTGAAAATTTGGAACTCTCAGTCCCACGCATCGAGCGATGGAGATTCACAGCAGAAAGACTACGACGCTGCAATCCAGAAATGCCAACTCTTGTACTATCCATATGGTCATCGAACATCCTCCGTTTCTTCGGCTTGTGCACACGCTCCGACAATAACGAAGCCAGTTCGTAAGCCAAGGCTCGATCCTGATAATCCCTCAACGAAGTGCAAGTTAATCCCGCCATATACTGGCGAATCTCAAGCTTCACCCGTCTATCAAAATGAAGGATCTTCTCTTCTTCGGTTCTCATCTGATCTCGCACATAACTGAGTTGTTTGCTATAGGCGATAATAGCCTGCGACACCGATACATTTTGCGGTTCTGCCAAATAGAATTCACGAATTCTCTATTCTCTAATCGGTTTCGGACAGAACTCAGCTTCCATAAATGCATGGAACTCCGCCCACGTGACATCACGATCACGAGGTTTAACAGCTTCCCACCAATTAGCAGCATCTTTGTCAAGAATGTACTGAGCGATAGGCACCTTGCGCTCTTCAGGACAATCGATAGCCTCGAATAACTTTCCCAATTGGAAAAGCCAACCATCCCATCCCAACGCATCCGCAACACCGGCGAATCGAGGGGGATTCATACGAATTACTTCTCGAAGCCATTGATTTACACCGACGTTCTGAATCGCGTCAGTGTTGCAGTGAACCACCTGGGTCAACTGAGTCATATGTGCTGCTACTTGTTGCAATATAGTAGCAACACCAATACAAATATCATTCCCGGCAATATTCTCTCGATTCCGCATCTGATCCCCGTGGCCATCAGTACCACGGTTACGACCACGACCTCTGCCCCTCGGCATACTAACAAGCAGCAACCTAACACAATGCAAATCACATAATCACACATAGAATCCATTCACAAATGATCGACTGCAAAAATTTAGGCCTGACGGCAAAACGCAGTCCCAAGACTTTTGCCCAGCTAGAAAGCGCGCTCCACAACAAAACATGGCATGCGTTAACTGTGCAAGTTTGGCAACACATTCATACTCACCTTCCAACGGTACCAGACCGGAGGTTACCAATAAACAACAGGGTACAATCAAACGCCAACAGTTCACATAATTACAACATCACACAAATAACCATCAGAAGTTAATTAACATTCAAAACCGAATTTCCACCTCTCGGTCAAGAAAACTATCTCAACGAGTGCATACCGAATGGCTCAGCGTTCACACCACCACTTAATCACAACTCGGAGCATTGTATCCGAGTGACAATAACATCGTTCCCACACACCTTTTTAACGAAATGCATGGAACCGAAAAGTTAAAAGCGAGAGTCACGTTTCAAGTAAGTTTTTGGTAGACCTCATTTGAGTTTTAAAAAATCAAATTTTTGAAAACTTGCAATGCAAGATGAAATAAAATATAAGCAGTTTGAGTTCTCAAAAATTTACAGTCTCGAGGTCATCATACGGAAATCAAACTTTTCCTTTCTTGAAGGATGTTTTAAAATAAAATTTACGTGACTTCCCAAAATATTCAAAACTTTAAAGTATCGAGTTGATAAACCTTCTTAGTGTAACCACACCAAAATATTACTCTTGTAAAAACGATTTATACAAGGATACATATATATATATACACACATATATATATATATATACCGTCACATTACAAAAATCAAATAAACATGGAGTACATATTCATGATTCACAGTTAACTTCTCATCATAACACAAATATCACACAAGCTCGTGCAACACGAGACACAATAATATAGTAGGGAGACTTACATCTACAGATCGCACGAAGATAATGGCTGCACCTTTATACTAATCACGACCGACCTCCAGACAACGCGTCGCGACACGACTCAGTCAGATAAAATCTGACAAAAAAAGACTCAACAATACACAACTCGAACTGACAGCCTAGGTTTCCACAACCTAAGCTCTGATACCATATTCTCTAACACCCCCAAACCAATTGAGAATACTACAGCGCCGCAGACCCTCTCCGTGAGGATCTACCAGGCTAAATTGGAAAACACAATGTATAGATACATGCCGACATGGCTAATAATGAATCATTAGACCGATTTGGTCTTTTACCACGACATACACATCGAACAAACATAAATATTTCCCATAACTTATACCCACGCAGGGGTTGGAATACATCAACATTCCCATAAAACGGGAGAATAACACAACGGAGAGACAAACAACAAAACTCTACCGAAATACTCAACGACTGGTCTTCATGTGATTAGTATCGTCGTCTTCCATCATCCTTCATACCGATTCTGTGATTCGCTCCCCAGCAACCTGCAAGTACCTGGACGCAATACAAACGTCCACCCCCCGAATACTCGGGGGTTAGCAAAACTCTATTATTTTGCTAGTGCAAGTATAAAATACAAATACAAGCCATACATATCTTACTCCAAGAACATAACAATCGTGAACATACTTCACGAGATAAATCACTTGATCAAAACAATTCAAATCATGAAAGGTGGGAATAAAACCCATATACCTCTTACGAAACATTTATAATCTCGGGAGTTTTGAAAACACTTGGGATTTAAGAATTCTCAAGCCTTTCGAAACTACTTAGGGACACAACCTAAAAGTTCCCAAAATACAATTATGACAATAACACACGGGGTCCACGACCCAATCATACCATTACGGTCACAAAGTTCGGGGTCCACGACCCAATCATACATACCAACATGCTTCCACTAATTACTCGCGTCCCATGCTAACAAGCCACAGACCTCAGATACTCCCGCAGAATATACCCGAGTGAATAACCCAATGGGAAACCATGCCAAATCACATGTCACCGCAACAACAGTCACATGACCACAATCATAGATACGTGCATAGTTATCCTGACATCGCACTAATAAGCTACGAACCTCGGATGATCCTACAGAACATACCCAATTGGACAACCCATGACACGTACATCACATAACCAAACCACAACCATAAGTTATCTCAGCATCGCACTAACAAGCTACGAACCTCGGAGTCCCTACAAGACATACCCGGATTGGATAACCCCACAAGTTATCCCGGCATCAGGCTAGCAAGCCACGAACCTCGGAGTACCCCACAAGACATACCCATTGGATAACCCTACGGTCCCGCCCGACTCATACTAGTAAGTATGAATCCCGGAGATTCAACAATTTTACCCGGCGGCACATCACTTACAACAATCACACATCAATAAGCAAATACAGTACACCAGAATCACGATTTTGTGACTGTAAAAAACTATCATAAATGGCAAAAATAGTCACAAATGACTGTCATAAAATCAACAGTCACAAGTTTTTTTGTGACTGTAAAAAACAGTCACAAAACAGTGACAAAACCTCATTTATATGACTTTACAATACCACTTTCCATGGCAGTCACAAATATCATTTATGACTGTCATTAGCAGTCATGAATTTCAACTTTCGTGACTTCCATGGACAGTCACAAATATCATTTTTCTTGACTGTCTTGTGACTGTTTTTAGAAGTCATAAATGTTGAAAAAGATAAAAAAATAGTAAAACCCCATTTTTCTCTAAATGAAATCTAATTATTTTTCACAATGAATTCATAATACAATCCAAACATATTTCTCAAAGTATTCACACAACACTCCAATTAATTTTTACAAGACATAAAAATCACAATGTAATGCTGAAAATTAACACATGTAAAAAAAAAAACTCCGAACCAACCCATTGAAATAAAATAACTACGGAATTAGTTATATATTGAAAATATCAACAACTAACAAGTTAAACTAATAGAATCATAAGCTTCATCCATGGAATACATAAGTGGAGCAACGCCTGCTAAAACAACAGTTTAAGGAGCATCTTTTGCCTGAACAACAAAATAAAATATATAAATCAGTCATTAACCAAAATAAATAAAGATAAAAAATCCTTGTCGTGTACTACATTAAGATATAATTTAGGAATACAAAGAGCACAATAACTATTTAGTTCATTTGAATATATCGACCAAATAATCTTAATATACCTGTTCCACTACAATATTCACGGATTGGAGAGAATGGTTAGGGCCAAAACTAATTAACCGACCTCCTGTCTTTCAATGAATCCTTGGTTCTTCAGATCATATAATTGGAATGAAACTGAAACAACAGATATTTGGCAAAGTAAGAGCAATATCAGGATAAAGCAAAATAATTATAAAAATAAAGTCAATCACAAGCAATAAAATATAAGTAGATTTTAAGAATCAAACAGCAAACAATTAAATAATCAAACATCTGTACTATACGACACAACGGCCAAATAATGCAAATTCTTGAAGTATGTTGAGAAAATAACTATCTTCTAGAGAAAATAACATCCAAAGACGATGGACATTTTATTTGCAGCACTGGCACATGGAACTATTCAGAAGCCTCAATTTTGCAATTGGACCAAAATAAGAATGAAAATGAGAGAAAAGGGAAAATGTGACATTATTATACTCAATCTTAAACTTATAATCAGAGCAGAAGCACAATGCTCAATGTATCCAGTTTTTTCAACGGTTCGCTCAAAAAAGATAAGATATAAGAAATAATTACAAAAAGGACCCTTCAGATTTGGGGTAATTAGTTTCAAAATTACCAAAAAAAAAGTCCCTCAAGTTTGAATGTCTTATATTTTCCCATTTCATAAGAAAAGAAAATTCACACACACACACACTCTTTATAGAAAGATTACAGTCTCCCCTTAAAATTATGACAAAGTTAAGGAAGAGGTTTCTAAATTTTGAAACATCTATGGGTTTATTATGTAAACACCCCAAATTCAGGGTAGTTTTTTTGTCACTATCCCTGTATCCCATTCAATCATTCCCATCAAAGGTCTGACCAAAAGTTAAAGAAAGTAAACAAACAGTTAAAATGTTCTGAACAGTTTACATGATAGGACCACTTTGGACAAATTTGAGCTAAAGTAAACAAAGTTTGACCAATCAAAATTGGATTCTCAACACCCTATTTACCATGACCAATCATCCACCCAAAAACACCGAAGAAAAAGAAATCACATGACTTTTCACCATCTCACATCCCAATTACAACAGTAAATTAGCTTAGAAAAAAGCCAAAAAGTAAAATGGAAAAGGTAAAAAACTACCACACCAATACTATACCAATCACTTTACGTTACCACATTGCCTAAATGACCACCACTCATTCACCACACACAAGATTTTGCATACAGCAAATCCTATTACTCTCAATTTATTACCCACCATATATACTAATTTCGGTCTTTTATAATTACAATATTTGGAAGTTGACGACAATGCACAACCTTGACTTGATATCTTTAAGAATTTATTTGTTAAATAACTAAAAAATGATATTACGAAAGTATCTATTGAGCTGAATCTAACAAAATATTTTCATGTATATAAGTCATACAAGTTGGTTAAAAGAGAGTGGGTGCACAGTGTAAAACAAAAGGTTGCAACAATAAACTAAGGCAGGAAGTATAACCTTATTAGCAAAGAATGAGCCAACATGATTTACCATGCACAATAAACTAACCGAGCCAACTTCACAAAAGCACACTCAGTGTGAAATATTAATTACCAAAAAAAAAGGAAACAATCTTTACTTACCAGAATCAAATATCAGTCCTTAAAAATAACCGAATCAGCGATTTCCATCAAAGGATTCAAGCAATCAGGCGAGAATTTCCTGGCGAACATATATGAATAACTCGAATTCGATTCCCTAAGCGTGTAAATCAGCTCAGCCGACACTTATGGAGGGTGATAAGTATGTGGATGCCCATCAACACTATCAGTACAATATTAACCCTCGTCAATGTATAGTGAGAACAACCATTCGAATCCTGCATTGACAGCAGCGTAGGGAAATAATGCTCTTCCGGATAGCAAGAATACACATTTAAACAAAGCAACTTAAACTTCCTCCATAGCTTTCTATCCTTGATCACCATTAAAGCATGCTTTCTCGTCGCGCGCGCCGCCGCCGGCCGGCCGTTACGTGCCATGCTCGGGCTCGGGTTCGGGCCTGGGATTAAGGCTTGAGTTTTGGGCGTCAGCAAATAGGCTCTCCTTTTGTTGCACTTAAAAAGAGCAAGCTGGAACTCCTCCTGCAAGTACATACATTTAGCATGCAGAAATACCGAGCTAAGAACCAGGATGTGAATCAAGGCCGGTAAAAGTCTTACATAAGGAACATGGCACCTGTTACCTTATTAATTCATATTTGTAAAATGGACGAGTAGAATCCGATGATGAATTAATTTGTAAAACGGATAATCAAAACTACCTGCCCACACAATCAATCCATATTTACTGGAAGCTGATGATGAATACGAATAAGAGATTCCCAGAGCAATTCCATTACAGATTGGCAGAAGTAGATCCAAGTTATTTTGTGAGAGGTTACTTAAATCCACGATTTATAATCAAAATTAAACTAAAGTCGTCAACTCTTTCCAAGTTTCAAACGACAAACTTCTACATACATAACATACATACATACACACATACATACTCCTAACATAAAATAAAATCATGATTTTGTTAAAAAGGACAGAGTAGAAATGCAAGTGTACTTAATTATCATATTCATCATACAAACTTTCTATGGTAGCTAGGACCAAACAGTTAAAATTGATAGTGATTATATGTGTGTTTGTGTGTACTATTTGTAAGCATGTTCATACGATTGTGTTGTTGTCGACATCTTGATACTGGATGTTGAAACTCGGATCATAAAAAGAATCTCCATCACATAGAAGATGACATTTATGAATTGAGTGCTTACAATATTTTTATCCCGTAGAGCTTCTTCCAATTTCTGGTCCCAAATTTCTTTTGTTTTGATGAGATGGATGTTTCCACCGACGAATTCAACATTATGATCAGAAGCTTCCACATCACTCTGAGATTGCATAGTGTCGGAGTGTCCCAACGAAAAAAGAAAATATTACTGGTCGCAGGAGAAAATGAAATGTCGGGTGGACTTATGCAACCAAAACTCCATTTTTAATTTAAAAAAATGATAGAACACACCTGCATACCTTAGCTAGGCAATTCCCCATTTTATCTTATGGCTGCTTAGAGAAACTCAATGTACGTACCACAAAAAGCGACTATACAACCTTTTTCTCGGTAGAATCTGTAACCAGAAGGGTTGGGGATGGGTGGGGTGGGGGGGATTAGTAAATAAGATTTTAAATCAATGAAAATATAGTGATTATTTGCTACAGATTCATTGAAATTAACACGCAGGCGCAGCACAAATCAAGATCAAGAACATGGCAACCGAACATGATGAAAATTCAGCAAAAGCTATATCAGTGAGTCTGAAGAAATCCCCTAAATAAATAAATAAATAAAATAAAATAAATTTGTTATCCGGCAAACAAAATAAATACCTCGCAAACAATATACGATACCCTGTGAAAAAAGGTACAAACAAAATTAGCTCGGGAATGTGGATAACCGCATGTGCCAAAAATATGAGAGAGAACCCATCATCCTTACCTGGATCGTCGCCGTCGTGAACCCATCATCGCGTCGCCTCCAGACCCGCTGTCGAACCCCTTGCATTTCAGCTGTTCGAATCCCCGATGGGTGAGATGATGTGAAATCGTGGGTGTCTATGTGTGTGTATGTAGGTTTCAGTGTGTGCGGGAGTTCCTTGTGTGCTTACTTTTCAAGTCGAGTGCCGTCGGAGAGAGTGGAAACCGCAGAGCTTTTAGAGAGAGAAAATAGTAGAGAGAGTCGAACGGGAAGAAGGAAATAAAATGTTGGCCGAGCCATTTCCAGAAAGGAGTTTTAACCCTAGAGAGAGAGGAGAGAGGCTAGAGGTTAGATGGGAGAGACTGGGTTATTATCGTTTAACTTTGAAAAGTTTATGACTGTTCAAGACAGTCACAACACTTATGACAGTCATTAGCAGTCACAAACATTTGGATTTATTACTGTTTGGTCTTTGTGACTGTTATTGGCAGTCATAAAGTTGTGACAGTCATTTACAGTCACAAATCTAGGGAGTCTCAATGTCACAAAATCCTGCTTTTTGGTGTAGTGATACCAAGCCATCAACACTAAGCATCACAACCTCCTTTCAAAGGAGTAACAACTAATATCACAAACTGTCACATACCCACTGAACAAGTACACGTATCGATTCACAATCCTCGACAAGTGATTACAGCCCACTATATTGACGAAGTGTGATTATAACATCTTCCGATATACAACACATACTCTCATATTCCGATTACACATTTATCCACGAAGCAGACGAGTTATCTCGGAGAAACCCTTTTTATCGAGAATATACCAATCCTTTTTAAAGTTCATTAAAACATTCAAGTTCCACATATAATCAATTACTAACTACCAAGTCTATAAAACACGAAGTGTATGCGCAAAGATATACTTGCCTCGATACCACGAGCAACGGAACAACGAACGGACACAGTCGGGTAGCCCTCGAACTTCCAAAAATGACAAAGAATCCGGAAACTCCACGAATACTACGAAAAAAACAGCAACACGAATCAATAACACTAATCGGAATCCGAAACGATCCTAAAAATAACAAGGATCTAAGTGTTCTCAAGGAAATCAAGAATCATTGCTCCGGGTGATATAAAAATTAATAATTAGGTTACCAATCCGAAGATCACGGTCAAGTCAACAAGAATACGTAACCGATCGGATGAGATCGGGCAAGAATCACGAAACAGAGGAAAAACCCCAAATGTTTCTCACTAGGGTTCTAAGGGAGGAATTACTTTGATCCGATATGAAAACCAGTTAGATGGTGATATTAACATGAAGGAAACTCACCAAGATGATGTTTGAAGATGGAGGTCGCTCCTGATCTGCCTTAGAAACTCATCTCATCGACTGGAAGTGAAAAAGGAGAGAAAAGAAAGAAAAATGGGAAAGGAGGCCTGCTGTCAGTATTTATACTGAACAGTTATTAGAGTGCGCTAAACACACTGCATTAGCGCGCGCTAACGGGGTCAATGCTCCAAAACATTCCGCCTGTAACACAGTTAGCGTGCGCTAGCCAATATGCGTAGCGTGCGCTAATGAGTCACGAATCCAGTCCAGTGGCTCCTTGACTGGTCTGCACCTACCAAGTAGCGTGTGCCAGTAAGAACAATTAGCATGCGCTAGGCAGACGATAGCGTGTGCTATCAACCAATCATAGCGTGCGCTAACGATACTCTAATTGTAACACCCCCAATCCGCTCAGGGATATTATGTAACACCCCCAGAGCTATCCAGGAATATTACAGCACCGTGGGCCCCGAGATGGAACCCACAAGACTGAAGGAAAATTTCGCAAACATTTACAAACGTCCAAGAGGCTAACGACGGTATTATTTATTTAAAATATTCGAAGACTTTATAAAACTCGTTTATCAAAACCGTCGTAAAATCTCATTTGAAACCACAAGGCCCGAAATGCCAAAACTCAACAGTTTAAAAACATATGTTAAGCTATCACTTACACGTACCGACAGAATAGATTTAGAAAATGATTTCCAAAGTAACCTAAGTTACCAAATTCCAAAAGGCCATTTAAAAATACTCACACAGCGGATAAAGACAAACAATTAAAATACTCTAGCAGCGGAATACAAGAACTGATCAGAAACTCAATACACAAATACATGTCCGAGCCAGTATCCTCCGGGAAGCTCATCTCTTCACGACCGCTACAAGCTTGATAATCCAAGAACCTAAAAAGAAAGCCCACGAGGGGGTCAGCCATAATATCCAACAATGATAACCATCACATCACGTCAATAATTACATATCAATGGAAATACTAAGTAAGAATACGACCAATGTAATCTTACCATCGTAACTTTACAAAAATCCACGATTCGTATCCTTAACAACACAATAAGATAGTACCGAAATATCTGTATGGTATCTCAACAATACCCAAGGTTCTCAAAACATTATCATAACTCGCGATACGGAAATTATACCAACTCTGGCCAATTCAATCCATCGGATAACGTCGACAATTCCAATACGATAATCGATTGTACATCAAAGACAAGTACCAAGGAAATACGGAACATATCTCAAGATACGAAATACCATTACAATCACGTCAGTCTAATTCGAGATCAGATCAACACAACATACGGATATGGTCCTAACACAAAACCTACAAATGCATACCCATGTGATAACGTCAATATGATCACAACAATAACGACAATGTATACTTATGGCAAACCCATAATATACATATGCACAACAACAATACATGGCAATCCGATGATCCAGCATTCACTGCCTAGATCCCCCGATGATCCCGTCAGACCAACCCGAGGTGGAAAACCCGTCCGATGATCCAGCGCACGCTAGCATAAATCCCCCAATGATCCCGTCGGACCAACACGAGGTGGACATATGACAACAATGCAAAACTGCACAAAACAACAGTACACAATACACGACAACAACAACGCACAAATGCATGACAACAATGATACACGAATGTATCACGACATGATCGACACAAATGATAAAAATGATTAGAGTACTTGGCCCGAGTCCTTCGAGAACGATCTCAATGTCTAAACCATCACGAACCATTATCCTCAATACTCGACGGTCCAAAGTATCACGGATTGCAGATAATTCATATCTTCGTCTTTATCACAATATATCCTCGATATACAAGTATACCAATAACAAAAGTAAATCATATACATTATGATTTAGATTCCCAAAACTCGAATACGATTTATAATCCCAAATCTCCTGTGATTACGATTATAAACATTGCTATACGAATTATACACGAATGAAATGGAAACCATTCATTAAATACTATAAACTGAGCAAGTAATAACTTACCTCGATACCGATACAACGACGAGGAAGCTGTTACCAAATCTATTGCCGTCATCTATAAGTTCCTCGGTCCCGACCAAAGCAACTCACGAACATCCTCGAACTCGACCGCAACATACGGTTATAATCACCAATCAATATTCTCAACCTAGTAATTCGATAAACAACAAGTTCGATAACAATTAACAATCGATAAAATCAATTCGCAAACCCAACGGCTCAACAATATCTCGGTTAACAAC
This sequence comes from Orobanche coerulescens, assembly GCA_033398695.1. NCBI lineage: Eukaryota > Viridiplantae > Streptophyta > Magnoliopsida > Lamiales > Orobanchaceae > Orobanche > Orobanche coerulescens. Next base: position 131,996,602 of record CM065814.1, read on the forward strand.
AAGTATGATCAAACCAACTTAAACGATCACAAATTCATAACCGAAACAGAATATAATACCCTGTCTGTTGACTTAGCGCACGTTAATTACTTAACGTAGCGTGTGTTAAGTTGCTCCCGTTAGCGTGCGCTAGCTAGTAGGCTTAGCGTGCGCTAATGACATGAAGTTGCATGTATTTAGGATACCGATCAACATATGGCGATTATCAAGAACACTAAGTGATCTTGAACCAAGTTCAAAGCTATCAAAACAACGAAATCCGATATCCTTTAACATATAGGTAATCATCCAACTCTTAATCCAATTCATATATTCACATATCATCTTCTTCCTCAAATATCAACATCATGAACACCAAGAACCTTAACAACACTTCCCTAATCTAACATTACAGAGATTAATCATCAACAATGACATCAACATCCGCAGACGAGGAGAAGGATTAACCAACTTATCTCAAGAAAATGAACTATACAATTCAAATCACGCGAATCATATTAATATCGTCATACTCCGGTAATCCATCTCATAATCATGCTTATCAACTTGTTTATATGATAATCATTAACTCAAGAACATCAATATTTAAGCCAAAATGAAATCCAAAGGTGAAGAGTGATTACCTTGTATAGACGAACCATGAAGGAGAACAATCAACTTCATTTCCAGTAACTTCAAGAACAAGACTTTAATCCATGTTCCTCAGCTTAATCTTGTTAAAGATCATCATCTGTCAGTGTTTGGAACCTCAAACTTCTCTCTAAACTCTCTCTCTCTTGAAATAAAGGAAGGAATGGCCGAATGAACATAATTCACATCTGCAATCATATATATACTGATTGTTATTAGCGTGCGCTACTTTTCCTTAGTAGCGTGCGCTATCGTTGTCCAGAGGCGACTGTTTTGCTTCGCACATCAGCTTACGTACGTAATGCCCATGCAATAACGTACGTAAATTACACTGTCTAGCGCACGTAATTTCTTAGACCTTAGCGTGCGCTAATCGTAGTTGACTTGCTACAGTCCGCACCTACCCCCGTGTCCCCACATGCCGAAAGCACTGACGAGGATAAGATTCCTTTTTGTCCGATCTGCAATTAGCGTGCGCTAATCCTTAGGTTTTAGCGTGCATTAATACTACATTACAACATCCGTTGACTCATCGGCACATGCACTGAAAGTGGCCGGGTCCACACGTAGATTCCCTCTGAGCTGTTCTGCACTAGCGTACACTAACATATGCCCGTAGCGTGCGCTATACCTGCACGATAGCGTGCGTTATACATGAATATTAGCGTGCACTAACAAGGTTATATTTATCCATTTTCAGCTACTCTTGTCCAATGTCTCGACATGCAGAATACGAACATACGGCATACGGAATACATATACTCAACACATTATATCCTCAAATGCAATTGTCGACCAAATACGACAATTATACCAATACTGACATCTCAGTCTTTAATTTATTTTATCCATACTGTACAGATTCCACGCTGTAAAATATAACTCGGAAAAAATAATATTAAACAACAGTAGTAGAAATTCTGGATATTACCTTTCCTCAAGGATCTACTAGGCTGGTAGCAAAAATCGAACATCTCAAAAATGCCTTTAAGGCTAAAATGACTCAGTAGACCGATTTGGTCTTTCAATAAATACATACAGTTCAATCTCAATACATGCCCGCGCAGGGGTCGAATACAACACACTCCTGTATAATGGGGAAAGAACACTGCAGCGAAAAATAAAGTACAACTGAACCAGTACAACAACGTACGGGACCTCATGTAATTAGTATCGATCATCTTTCATCATCCTTCATGCCGACCCTGTGTTATGCTCCCCAAAACTTGAATGCAAATACAGACATCCACCCCCCGATTACTCAGGGGTTAGCAAAATTCCACTATTTTGCTAGTGCAAGTACGAAGTGAAAATACGAGTCATACAATTCAAGTTCCAAAAATAATAATGACCAGGAATCCTCAAAGATTCAAACACAATGAAAAATACTTCCCGAAGCAAGAGTTTGGGTAAAACATTCCAAAACCGAAAGATCACAATTCAAGAGAAACAATTTACAAAATGGTTTAATATGCCATTGGGAGTTTTAGTAGAAAATAATTTAGGATTATCGAATCCTTCTCTTTCCAAAATCAATAGGGGTCACATCCCAAAGGTTTTGTTTTCATAAATAAAACCAACAACAATTCACAGGGCCAAAACCCACGTCACGTGTCCTGGACGGACATAAAATCAGCACAACATAATCACCCAAGATACGCAAATCTTGGTCACACAAATACAACACCAACTCGTGAATCCAGGGCTATACCATTGGTTTCCCTCGAGGCCTCACCGGACCCTCCCAAGGTGAGGAAAACACATTCACAACCCACACTACCAATATTATGAGGCATATCCGGTATACAATCCTAACAGAGGAGATAGACCCAGACCTTACACACCTTATAGGGGTAATAACAATAATTTTCACAATCCAATGAGAAATCAATTCTCCAGGAAACCATCTAACCCTAGAGGACCCACACAGATTTGGGTACCTAAATCTCTGCTTGTATGATTGCAGAAAAGGTGGAATGACTACTACCACATATCCACAAATTCAAACTTTAGAGGTAAAGAATGGTTTGTAGATTCTGGATGCTCGAGGCACATGACCGGGAACAAGAAGGTGCTGACAAAATATACCAAAGAAAGAGGTCCAGACGTAACCTTTGGAGATAGCTCTAGAGGACAAACAAAGGGCTTTGGAGAGCTGCACCAAGGAAATATCATTATATCTAAAGTTCACTGTGTCAAAGGGCTCAAGTATAATCTCCTGAGCATAAGCCAGTTTTGTGATGAAAAGAATCTAGTAGTCTTCACCATTTGGAAATGTATGGTGATAGATATCCTATCTGGAGAGGTGAAGCTACAAGGATTCAGAAGGAGAGATGTCTACATGATTGATTGGAACACAGGAACCCCTAATACCTGTTTTCTATCTAAGACAATAGCTGAGAATGGATGGCTGTGGCACAAAAGATTATGTCATCTGAATTTCAGAGCCATCAACAAGATTAGTTCTCAGAAGCTGGTCAAAGGACTTCCAGAAGAAGCATTCAAGAAGGAAGCTCTTTGTGATGCGTGTCAGAAAGGAAAGCAGACCATAGCATCATTCAAGCCAGTCCAGCCTACAACTCTCACATCAAGGATCTTAGATCTACTACATATGGATCTTTTTGGCCCTATCAAGCCAAGGACTCTAAGTGGCAGAAAGCATGCTCTGGTAGTAGTGGATGACTAGTCAAGGTACACATGGATTATCTTCTTGTATAAGGAGAGTGAAACCTTGACCAAGCTACCTGAGCTGCTGAGTAGGATCCAAAATGAGAAATCCCTCTCAATCATCAAGATCAGATCAGATAGAGGAGGTGAATTTCTCAACAAGGCGATCACCGACATTACGATCATAATGGAATCCAAGATGAGCTCTGCGGCCCAGACCCCCAAAGATAATGGTGTTGCCGAAAGAAGAAACAGAACCTTAAAGGAAGCAACAGTCCATGATTTCGTAAGGCACGCCCAAGAGGTTCTGGGCTGAAGCTGTCAACACAGCTTGCCATACTCAGAATAGAAGTATGATAGTAGGGAGACATGGCAAAACTCCCTATGAGGTTTGGAATGGAAGAACACCTACAGTTGCTTATTTTCATATTTTTGGTTGTAAGTGTTTCATCCACAACAAAGGTAAAACCCAACTAAATGCTTTTGATGCTAAAACTGATGACGGTCTCTTTATGGGATATTCACAAAGAAGCAAGGCATATAGAGTCTTTAACAAAAGAACCTTAGTTGTGGAGGAAACACCTCATGTTGTATTTGATGAATCTACCATTGAGTACAGGAAACAAGTGGAACTAATTGAGGATAAGCTCAAATCCGCAACCCTCGAAGAAGTCATTGTTCATGACACAGGAATGGTGGACTCATCTACAGATCAGCCTGAAGACCCATCTGTAGCTGATGAAGACACAACTGCAGATCATACAGGACCACCAAACCTACCTGATCCAGTTGCTGCTTATGAAGATCAAACTGTAGCTGATAAAGACTCATCTGCAGACCAGACCAGATCCCAACCTGCAGATGACAAGACGGTAGCTGATCCAGTTGTAGACTAAGGAGATCAGATCCAAGGTGATGCAGAGAGAGAGGAAATCCTCTAGAGAAAATCTACAGGGGGAACATACCCTGAAAAAGAAGACATCCCTAAGTGGCTCAAAGACCACCATATCTAACATATCATTGGGAAGCTGACTGATGGAGTCAAGACAAGACAGTCTACCCTACCCGCAGGAATGGCAATGTTTTCTTGCTTTATGTCCCAAATATAACCCAAGACAACAGAACAAGCCTTGGAAGACTATTCTTGGATCAATGCCATGCAAGAGGAGCTTGAACAAATGGAAAGGAACAGTGTTTGGGAACTAATGCATGCACTGCATCATAAGAAAGTTATTGGCACCAAATGGGTGTACAAAAACAAAAGCGACGAAGATGGAGCTGTTGTTAGGAATAAAGCCAGACTTGTTGCTAAAGGATATGCACAGTGTGAAGGAATAGATTTTGATGAAACCTATGCACCTGTTGCAAGATTAGAAGCCATCAGACTATTCCTCGCATATGCTGCATTCAAGAATTTGGAAGTCTATCAGATGGATGTAAAGAGTGCATTTCTTAATGGAATCCTAGAAGAAGAAGTCTATGTGGAGCAACCCCCAGGATTTGTCAAAGGAGACAAAGTCTACAAGCTATTGAAAGCCCTATATGGACTTAAGCAGGCACCAAGAGCTTGGTATGAAACCTTATCTGTATTTCTTGAGAAGAACGGTTTCTGAAAAGGGAAAGTGGACAAGACCCTATTCAGAGTGGAGCACGAAGGCCACATATTAATAGTTCAGATATATGTGGATGACATTATATTTGGCTCAACCAACCCAGAGCTGTGTGAGAAATTCTCAAATCTCATGCAAGGAGAGTTTGAGATGAGTATGATGGGAAAGCTTAACTTCTTTCTTGGATTACAAGTCAAGCAGATGGAAAATGAAATTTTCATCAATCAAGCCAAATATACCCGAGATTTAATCAAGAGATTTAGAATGGAATCAGCCAAACCAGCAAGAATTCCTATGAGCACAAGTACTCACCTAGATGCAGATGAGGGAGGCATATCAGTGATTCAACCCACTACAGAGGACTTATTGGATCATTGTTATACCTCACTGCAAGCAGACCAGATATATCTTATGCCGTAGGAGTATGCGTACGATTTCAATCCAAGCCAAAGCAGTCTCACCAAGATGCAGCCAAGAGAATAATCAAATACCTTAAGTCTACAGTTAATGTTGGACTATGGTATCCTAAGGACGATAACTTCGAGCTATCAGGATATTCAGATGCAGATTTCACAGGATGCAAAATAAATAGGAAAAGCACTAGTGGAACGTGTCAATTCCTAGGAACCAGACTAATATCCTGGTTTAGAAAGAAGCAGGTTTCTAACTCTATCTCCACCACAGAGTCAGAATACCTAGCTGCAGGTAGTTGTTGTGCCCAGATCTTATGGATCAGACAACAGCTAAGGGACTACAAATTATTGCCAATGAAGTTCCTATTTGGTGTGACAACAACAGTGCTATTGCAATAACCAACAACCCGGTATTGCATTCAAGGACCAAGCACATTGATGTTAAGCATCACTTCATAAGAGATCACGTGCTTAACAAGAGAGTCAGAGTTGAAAGAGTCAGCACAGACTACCAAATTACTGATATCTTCACCAAACCTTTGCCAGGAGAAAGGTTTTTGGAGCTGAGCAGAGAACTTGGATTACTAGATTGGGAATCTAGTACAGATGAAAAAGCTAGGTGAAGCAGTTCAGACGAAGGACATGTTGTGCGGCGATTTATACGCCTCGATGGCGATCGGCATAATGGTCAGGAGCCAGCTAAAGAAGACAGATGCTGGGCAAGCGCCTAGCGGTTGACGTCCAAAGGCAATCGCCTATTGGCATCTGGCGATCGCCTTTAATGTCCGACCAGAGACGATCGTCCCATGCCACGTGTGAATCCGACACCCGTCAAAGTCTGCGGAGACCGAATCTCGGGTGTAGATCCATGTGCAGATCCGCAAAAGGCGCCGTAAGAACAAGCCATACTCCAGCCCATCAGCAGCTGTCAGTGATAAGGACGGCCTCACCAACCGACATACCCGCCGAAAGGACCTAAGATGGGACCGCCCAGGATAGCGAGAAGAGGCACCTGTCGCCTCCTCATTGGTTCGCGCATCTGGCTGCCAGCAGCAGCCGTGGACTTTAAGGAAACAGTCCCACGTGATAGGACGATCGCCCACCTTATTTAAATGCAGGAAACGAAGATCGCATGTGGTTGACAGGGACGTCCCAGCAGCCCTTTCTCCTATAAATAGGAGGCCTCCAGCTTTAGAAAAGAGGACAGTTTACAACGTGAACACATAATGCTAAAAGCAAACAATACAGAGAACTCTCCATGTTTGTAACAAGAACTCACAGAGCTTCAACTCTGGTTCTTCCGGCAATCTTCAGAACTCGATAGCTAAGATAACTAGAGTCTTTACACTCATTGTAATTGTACTCTAACATTAATATCTTTACTCACTAGTATTCATATTAATAACATCTCACGAGAGCATTCAAGCTCGGGACTAACAACCCCGGCAAATCTTGTGTTATTTATTTCCCCACGGACATGCTCTCGCATTTTGTTTGTTACTTGTACATTCCAGCATATCATCTCCGGATAATATTTTGGGTAACAACAATTGGCGCTAGAAGGAGGGGGCACCTTAACCTTCATTTTTTATTCCGACCATCTCGAAGAACACTCACTGTTCTCCGGGGCATATACTTGAAGAAACACTCATTGTTCTTCAAAGAAAAACCTTCAGAATCATGATGTTTGCCACGACCTCGAAAAGGGCCACTCTACGATCTGCCGGACACCTTATTCCGGCCCAAGCCGAGTCCCAACCTACGGCGGAGGGCGACCGCGGCGACGCCAGACTCTCACTCCTGCCCCCGAGGGATGGCCCCAACCTCTCACTCGATCAGTTCCAAACCACGTAACAGATCGAGGAGGCCATGGTCATCCTCAGGGAGCGACGGAGAGCATGCGACTCGCCCACCATTACTCCATCAGCCATCCGCCGTGCGGGCAAGCGGAAGATCAAGGGGCTATATGTCGAGAAATCGTCAGAAAGCCCTAAGCTGCAGGAAAAGGCGCTCGTAAGGCGGGACGATTCCGTCTTCAGGCGCCTAGGGAGTGATCCCTCATGGCAACCCAGGCATTCGGGCCCCATCCGGGAGACATTGGAGTCCGAATCCATCACCAGGAGTTCGGCATACCCGAATCCCAGAAGACAGGCCAGCCAACGGGCTCCCACTCGCCCCAGAATTGAGCTCGGTGGCGGAGAACTCGTCACCTACCATCGGGCCAGGAGATCGGTACATGATCGCCTCGGCTCCTGCTCCGAGAACCAATCCGCGAGCAGTCAGGCTACGGCGATGGCCGCAATGCAGCGCCAGCTCGACGAAATGAAGGTGCTCTTAGAAACTGGGGCAGGCGCCAAGAGATCAATCGCCGGACCAAATGAGCCGCTCGCGGTCCAGATCGAGCTCGTCCCCGTACAACCAAAGATCATCCCTCCTCAAACACCTCTATATGAGGGGAGGTCGGATCCTGAGACCTATTTGAGCAAGTTCCGGATCTACATGACTGGATGTGGGGCATCGGACACGACGAAGTGCCGAATGTTCCCATTGAAATTGGGCGATCTTGCCCATAGGTGGTACATCTCATTGCCACCGCGCTCAATCAACTGTTTTGAGAAGCTGGCGAACGACTTCACGTCATATTTCGCCGCTAAAGTCGCTCGGCCAGAAGGCCCCCACCGCATGATGAAGATCAGGCAGGGGAAGGACGAGCCCGACGAAGACTACATCGACCGGGTGGACGAAATAGTCCTCACCGGTGAGCCCATAAGCGATGAGCTCGCCCTCTACTCGGTCCTAGGGGGATTCTATGGCCATTCACCCATGTTCAGGCACCTCATGAAGGACATCCCCCCGACCTACGCGATCTTCCGCGTTAGGGCCGCTGACTTTCTGGCTAGGCAGAGGATGCTCACCCTTCGCTTAGGCGAGGGATATACCGGAGGAGGGAAGGCGTCATCTTTCATCCCGAAGAAGGCAGTCGCCAAGCCCAGAAAGGCGGTCGCAAAGCCGCCCGGTGAGTTCAAGGCCTTCGAGGATGTGGAAGTTCACCTCCTCCGCAACCTCAATCTATCTCCGGCCCATATCTTCAACGCCATCAAGGTACGCGAGTGGCTTAGCAAGCCGAAGCCGATGAGGGACAACGATCATCTGGACCGCAGCAAATTTTGTGCCTACCACAAAACTCCCGGCCACAACACCAGCAAGTGCCGCGACCTACTCGGGCAACTCTGGAGACTGTTTGAGGAAGGCAAGTTGGACAACTTGGTGACCAAGCCAGAACCCCAGGCAGAAAGGGCTGGGGGACGCGATCGCCGTCAGAACGATGGAATCCCTCCCAATCCAGTCGCAAGGATCGAGCAAAATGAGCCGGAGTACTCAGACGAGTCAATCCCTCCGATCAACCCCAGTGGCCGGATCAATATGCTTCAGTCGGGAGGTGGAAACCTCGGAGGCCTTTCCCCGGTTTCCACCATGTCAAACAGAAAGCGGAAGGCCGAGTTGAGGGCGTTCGCCGGGGTCCATGTCGTGGTGCCCCCAGAGCCGACCATCTCCAGAGACGCGCTCACCACCTTCTCCAACAAGGATAGGGAGGGAGTGCAGTGCCCCAAAGAGGATGCATTGGTAATCTATGCATGTATCCTTGGAAAAATGATTGAACGCGTGCTGGTTGACAATGAGAGCTTTTGCAATATCATATTCAAATCTGCTCTTGACCAGCTCGGCAACCTGACCAAGTTCATCAAGCCATTTGATACCGTGCTTCAAGGATTCGGCGACAACACGGTCCAAGTCTATGGAAGGATCAAGCTCTGTGTCGAGCTAATATGCTGTTACGATTCCAAGGTTAGGATCACTAGGAACCTCAATTTTGTAATCATAGAGAGGCCCATCATATATAATGGGTTCCTAGGTCGCCCCTTTCTAGAAATCTTCGAGGCGGTCGCCTCTTCTTTCTTTTACTGTATCAAGTTCCCCACTGCCGATGGGACAGTCGGTACTGTAAAAGGAGACCAGCTAATGGCAAAGAAATGTTTGAATTACTCCTGTGTCGTAACTTCCTCTTTAAACACTTCCCGTACTATTTATATAATTGAGTCGATCGACATTCAACCAATGGAGATTGATGGACCAAGCACCTCATATCAGCCCGTCTCAGAGGATGGCATCTCACATCGATTGACGGATGACATCGAGCCAAGGATCGGTTTCGAGCCAAGCCTCGACATTGATCCAAGGATCAAGTCCGGAAATCGTTCCAAACAAGAAGCGATCATCCCCATTGAAGAGTTGGAAAGTATAATGATAGATCCAGCTCGCCCGGAGCGGGAAGTGCAGATCAGCACAAGCGTCGGTCTCGATTTAAAGGACGATCTGATCAGTTTACTACGTAAGAACATCGGAGTCTTTTCCTGGTCGCATCAAGATATGGTCGGAATTAGTCCTGAACACGCTTGCCACTATCTAAAGATCGACCCGGCAAGGAAGCCTGTTCACCAAAAACGTAGGAAATTCGGTCCTGAGAAGTACGCTACGCTCGACGCAGAAGTCAAAAAGCTACTCGACAACAAACTAATTGGAGTAGCTACCGACGAGTCACAGTGGGTAGCCAATGCGGTGCTCATCAAAAAGTCAAGCAACTCTTGGAGCTTATGCATCGACTTCACCGACCTCAACGCATCATGTCCAAAAGACCACTTTCTGATGCCTCATATTGACCACTTGGTCGATAGCACGGAAGGTTGCGAAATGATGTCGTTCATGGACGCCTTTGCCGGGTACCATCAGATCCCAATGGCTGAGAAAGACATAAAACACACGTCGTTCCACACGGAAAAAGACGTGTACTTTTGGGTCCGAATGTCGTTCGGTCTGAAGAATGCGGGGGCGACCTACCAACGACTAGTGAACGGGATGTTCGCCAACCAGATCGGCAAGACCATGGAGGTTTACATTGATGATATCGTGGTCAAGAGCCTCAAAAAGGAAGATCACCTCAATAACCTGACCGAGACGTTCGCCATCCTCGAGAAGTTCAACATGACACTGAACCCCAAGAAATGCAACTTCGGGGTAAGCTCAGGAAAGTTCCTGGGGCACATCATGAGCCAAAGTGTGACCGAGGCGAACCCCACCAAGATCCAGGTGATTCTCGACATGCAGGAGCCACGAAATGTCAAACAGGTGCAATGCCTCACAGGTTGTCTAGCTGCCCTTAACCGTTTCATTTCTCGGCTCGGAGACAAAAGCAAGCCATTCTTTGCCACCACAAAGAATAAGAAATTTGCATGGACGAAAGAATGTCAAGTGGCGTTCGCCAAAATCAAGAAGTATCTGTTTAATCCCCAAATCTTGGCGAAGCCAATCCCCGACGAAAAGCTATTCCTCTACCCGGCGGCCTCGGAGGTCGCGCTGAGCGCTGTATTAGTGCGAGCAGAGGGTCAAGCCCACTTGCCGATCTATTTCATTAGTCAAGCGCTCCATGACGCGGAAATGCGTTACACGCCTCTGGAGAAGATCGCCTACGCATTAGTCATGAGTGTTCGCAAGTTGAGGGCCTACTTCTTCGAACACCAAGTGGAGGTTCTGACGACTCTCCCTCTAAGGCAAGTTCTGCACCGGCCAGACACCAACGGGCGACTCCTCAAGTGGTCACTCGAGATCGCCCAATACGGTATTACGTACGCTCCTCGCACGGCAATCAAAGGCCAAGCTCTGGCGGACTTCGTGGTGGAATTAATGTTCCCGCCCAGTCCGACCCAGGTCGGCCATCCTGCTTGTAAATTGTACGTAGATGGCTCAGCAACCAACTCGTGAGCAGGGTCAGGGATTGTCCTCATCAGCCCCGACGGCCAAAGTTTCACAAATGCCGTGTGTTTCGGGTTACGTGCGACCAACAATGAAGCCGAGCATGAAGCCTTGGTAGGCGGGCTTGATCTGGCACTCGCCCTGGACGTTCGATGCCTCCACATCTTCTTGGACTCCGTCTTGGTCGTGAACCAAGTCAAGGGGGAATATGAGGCGCGCGGCGAACAAATGATCAAATACCAAGAATTGGTCGCCGAAATATGCACAAAGTTTGAAGAAGTGCTGATCGAACAAGTCCCCAGAGAGCACAACTCCCAGGCCGATGCCCTATCCAAACTAGCATCGTCAGATGGGGCGGCAGACTTCTCTAACATCCAAATCACGAAGTCAGCAAAGTTGGCGATCGACAGGAGCCTGATCACCACAGTTGCCATCGCCGAAGAGAACTGGATGACTCCGTTCATTAAATACTTGAAGGACGGAACGGTCCCCGCCGATCGTATCAAAGCTCGCTAGCTTCAGCTCCGTGCAACCAGATACACCCTATTGGACGACCGGCTTTACAAGTGAGCTTTCAGCCTTCCTCTCCTCAAGTGCATTACGCCGGAGGAAGGCCGACTCGTTTTAGCCGAGATCCATGACGGGATCTATGGAAATCACGCTGGAGAACGAGATCTCATCCACAAGACGACCAGGCAAGGTTTTTTCTGGCCTACACTACAAAAAGATGCGATCGCCTACGCCCGATCGTGTCACAGGTGTCAAGTGATGGGCCCGAACATCAAGCTCTCCCCCGAACAGCTCACTTCTATGTACAGTCCATGTCCGTTCGCCCAATGAGGCATCGACCTCATCGGTCCTTTGCCGACGGCGCCAGGAGGATGTACATTTGCCATCGTGGGGGTCGATTATTTCACGAAATGGGCTGAGGCCGAGCCACTCAACAAGATCGGCCAAGAACAAGTAATCAAGTTCATTTGGAAGAACATCATATGCCGGTTCGGTCTACCCCAGGCTATCATCTCAAATAACGGGAAGCAGTTCGATGGCTTGGAAGTCATGCAATTCTGCGAGAAATGGGGAATTAAAAAGTTGTTCTCGGCCCCTTACCACCCTCAGACAAACGGGCAGGTAGAGGCTGTAAACAAGATTCTAAAACACACGATCAAAGCAAGACTCGAATCCAAACAAGTACGATGGGAGAAAGAGCACCCAGATGTTTTGTGGTTCTACCGAACGACGACCTGAAATTCAACCGGCGAAACCCGTTCGCCCTCGCCTTTGGAATAGAAACGGTGATCCCTTAAGAGATCGCCGTCCTCAGCCACCGAACTGAACAAGAAATGACGACGGACAATGATGTAGCCCGACGGATCGACTTGGATATGCTCGAAGAACGACGACTGACCTCGGAAACGAAGAACACGATCCACAAAAGGAAATCCGAAAAATTCTTCAATTCGAAGGTCAAGGAAAGGCGATTACAAGTGGGCGACCTAGTCCTCAAAAAGATCCAGACTCACATGGGAGTATTTGGCCCGAATTGGGAGGGGCCCTTCAGGATATCTAAATGGCTGTCCAAGGGATCCTACGAACTCCAACACCCAAACGGCACTCCGGACCAATATCCCTGGAACGCCGTACATTTGAAGAAATACTACCAATAAAAACTCTGTATTCAGTTACCCAATGTACAAAGAATTTAATGAGATTTTCTGATCCCCTCTATATGATTCGCCTTGACAAAACAAATAAATAAAAAAGAGGTCGCCATCTAACCTGACGGACCTATGCAAGCGATCGCCCCTCCAAGCACAATGTATATCGTCGAGGATCGTCATCTAACATGGCGGTCCGAGGTAGAAAAGTGCAGCCATGGTCCTGGGAGTCGATGGAACCGATAGCCAGTCCATGCAAGGTTCCTTTGGGCAAAGATCGCCTGCCCTTTCGTTTAAATACGAGGTGGACGTAGCCGAAGGACCCTCCAAAACAAATCAGTGGACGCACTCACCCGTCCTCGGACCCATCATCTAATCTAATGGACCGAGGTAGGCGATCGCTTCCTACCCCCGTCACAACGTATGCCCTCTTAGGCAGAAAAGTGCTAACAATCCATGGTAGCGAAGTCGATTTATCCGACGGCGCCCCGTGCAAGGACTCCTCCAGGCAAAGACTGACCGCCCCTTCACTACATTGTGAGGTGAAATGTAGCCTATGGAGGACCCACACAATTAAGTGAGTCGCGAGAAGTTAACCATCAGATGGAATGTCGCTCGCGCATAATACATAGTCTTAGAGGTCGGTTCCATCGAACCCCACGACTGTGCGAAATCTTTCCAGGCCTGGACGCTCGGCCTCCCTCGAGGAATCAACAAAATTGAATATCGCAAGAACCGAACAAAAGATAGCTCACTAAACGAATTATTTTCGTTCCCTTACTTTTGCTAAGTAAACAAAAACAAGGGGCAAAGTGGAGCTATTCATACATGCGATCAGGAGGACGGAACCACACACGATCGGCTTTGTTCAAACACACATATGACGATCGGTTTTGTTCAAGAAATTTACAAGTAAGAATTTCAAGTATACCAATACATTAAGAGCTATTCATACAACGGCCGCTCTCAAAACAATTGTGCAAAGTCGAAATGATGCGAAACATTCAGACAGACGATCATACAAGCAAGGCATCAGGTGCAATTGTGTAAACACTTGTGTAAATTCGTATGCGAAACATTCAGAGAGGTGATCGTACAAACAAAGAATCAGATGCAAATACGTATTTTATTCCATTCAAGTCATTTGTACATACACGCCCGGAGGCAAAAACAAGAAGAAACTAAAAAGTTACAAGGAAAAAACAAAATGATAGCGGTATCACTCAGGCCGCCCCCGCCTGGCCTTCGTGACCAGCAGCTAGATCGGTGTGCGCTTCCTCACCAGCTTCGGGATGAACAAGTTTGTCCAGCGACGGATACCAGCTCAGGTCGATCCCGAGGTCATTGAGGTCAAGGATCGGCAGAAAGAAGGCCGGCTGCAAGGGATGCCCAAGCATGTAGGCTTTGAAGTTATCGATCAGAAGGCCGACCTCGAGCCCTCCCTTCTTGACAGCGCGGATGGCGTCGGTGTAAGCCATGTAATAAGCAAACTCGCCGGCGTACTCCACGTTGAGGTAGGGATCGGTCTCGATCGCCTCCAACTTCTCCTTCAGCCCCGCGACTGTTTTGTCCGCATCCTTGAGCTCGGCAACCTTGGCGGCCAGCTCCCCCTTCGATGACTCCAACTCGCCATTTAGCCGGTCCACCACCGCCTTCAGCCCGATCACCTCCTCCTGCGAGGCAACATGCAACCGACGGTCCTCTGTCATCTGATCGCGCATCCAATCGATCGCTGCCCGGAACCGGTCGAGCTCCTGCCTCATACGGTCAAGATCCTGTTTATCTCGCTTGGCCGTCTCAGCATACTCCTTCTACATGGCCACGATCCTATCGGCAAACTCGGCGTTCTGGTTTCGAGCAGCCTCAAGGTCCGAATGGAGGCGAGCAGTAGAGGGCCGCCCCTCATAATCCTTTACAGCTTGAGCGGCCATCGTCGCCGCTTGGAGGGTCAAGGCAAGAGTCGCCTGCATTGCATCTCCATACCGCCGGTGCACGATCGCATCCAGGTCGGTCGTCCAAGCCTTCGGAAGAGAGGAGATAGCTCGGGAGACATAGTGAGGGATGTCGCTAGGCTCGCGGGGGGACTTGCTCGCGAGGAAGTCCAGTACCATAGGCGATGTGTTCGGGTCGGCAAGGCGGACCCTGCAACAAAAAAATGAAGGAGTTAGTATGCACCCTACACAAGTGGCTTAACTCATCAAGATCAAACCAGTCTTACCTTTCGAACTTCTCGGGATCACGGCCGAAATAGGGCTTGCCCCGCGGAGTCTGGGCGTCAGCGGTCGCCATGGCCTTTAGGAAGGCCGCTTAGGGCGTAGGCCCATCCGCCATTGGAACAGCAGAAATAGGAGGCGCAGCGATCGGCGGCACCACAACAGACGCCTCAGCAGCAACAGTCGGCAAGGGCTCCTCCGGCCTCCGCCTCTTGCAGTTGCGCTGAAGCTGCTCCTCTTCCCGAGACTCCAGCTCGACGACCGGTGCTATGAGATGTCTCGCCTCGGGGATAGGACGGGTCGTCGTTGCAGGGATACGGACCGCCTTCTTCCCTTGACAGAGACGATTCATAAGGCCGGGGGTTCGACATAGTAATCTCTCTCGGCGGCTCGAAGTAGCGGGGGAAGTGGATCTCTGTCAAAGAAGACATTCAACCAGGTTAGACATCCCTTTCAATCAAAGACGATCGTCAAGCAGAAAGGAGGTCGTAAACATTTATCCCTGGGACCTTCAAGTGGCGGGGGAAGCGAAACAACCGAGCGCCCAACCAATGAGCTTCGTTTTTTATCGTGCGAGCATCAATGTAGTTGTCCGGTAGACCGCAGATTCACTCCCAGACGATCAAAAAGTCAAATGGAAGGTTGTCGGCCGCTGGAACAAGGGAGCCTGCAAAAAGGAAACCAAATTAGATCAGTTCAAGATGTATCCGAACAAAGGGAGAGTTAAAACCCTTACTCGGATTCCTCTCCCGAAAGCCGGTGGGGATATCCAACTCATCCTCTGGTTTATCGCTCGCCGCCGACCTCCACGCTCCGCCGACCCAACACCATTTTGTCAGGTTGCCCCGAACCTTGTTAGGAACCCCGAGGACCACCCTGCCCATACGACCCTGAATGTGGTAGCCGCCAACCGGACCCTTCTGCGCCGTCAGCTTGAAGAGGTAGCTCATTTCCAGCGTAGAAGGAAGACGGAACAGCTGGTGACCGCCAAAAAGAGTCAGAGTACTGACGATCTGCAACCAGGCGTTCGGCGTCAGTTGGAGCGGCGCCACATTCCAGGCGGTCAACAGGTACGACATGGCGAACGACAATGGGAACCGAAATCCGGCCCCCATGATCAATTCAATAACGACGACCATGCCCTCGGGAGGTTGGTCGGCACGCTCGTTCTCGGCGGGCACGTACAATGAGACATCAGAGGGGATATAGAACTCCTCCCTCCAATGACTCAAGTCCTTCTTGGTCGCCGAACTCCTGGTCTGACCGAGGGTCCACGAGGAGCGGTCGGCGGCCCGAAATGACGTCCGCTTCACGGGCTCATAGGGATGGGCGACCGAGTATGCGCCAAAATCAAACTAAGGACGTGGTCCGGCCATCCTCTCCATGAGCTCAGCAAAAGCCAAAAAGGCCCGATCGAACACACTGTTCTGCTCCCAATACAGTCTCACCGCCTCATCCTCGTCTACCGGCGAGTGCTTCTGCTCCGCCGCATCTGACCTCGCCGCGTCAGCCTCGTTGAAAAGCTCTTCAACCTCCGTGGGTGCAACCCCCGCGCGAATGGCCTCGACGACCATTTCCACATGAAATTCCGAGGAGGTTTCATCCCGGGCAGGTGAAGTCGCAGCGGCGGAAGTGCTACCTGCCTCATACACAGTGGATCCCCCTCCAGACATGTTCGAAGAGAAAAGAGGGAAGAAAATTTTTTGTTCTTACCTAGAGAGAACGACGATCAGCGCACAGAGCTTCAAGAAATTTCGGCTAAGTCTTCGTCTAAAGGCAAGAGCGCATAAAGATCTAAACTTCAGTAGCCCTAGCCCTTTTATAGGCGAGAGCAGGGACTTCAGTGCAAATAGGCGGAATCTCGGGGGCTGAAGTGCAACTGTCGAGGGGAGCCGCATTTAATGCAGCCCTTGAAACCCACGTACGCGTCGTTTTGAGGGCACGCCAGATGACAAGTCTGACAAAAACCGTCGGACTCCCCCAACAGGAGCGCGGCGCGTGTCCCTGTGACGTTTCGAAAGCCCGCCTCTACTTCCCGCTATTTCCAGCATCCAAGGAGATCGTCCAAATTCGAAACCAGTTCGTCCAGGCGACGATCATCCACTTCATAAGTAGATGAGTCGCTCGTCTTAAACAAGCGATCGCCAGCAGTGCCACCTCACCTCACGTCTTCAACATCGGAGCGAGCTGGGGGGCAATTATTGTGCGGCGATTTATACGCCTCGATGGCGATCGGCATAATGGTCAGGAGCCAACTAAAGAAGACATGTTAGGCAAGCGCCTAGCGGTTGGCGTCCAAAGGCGATCCTCTATTGGCGTCTGGCGATCGCCTCTAATGTTCGACAGGAGACGATCGTCCCGTGCCATGTGTGAATTTGACACCCGTCAAAGTCTGCGGAGACCGAATCTCGGGTGAAGACCCACGTGCAGATCCGCAAAAGGCTCCGCAAGAACAGGCCCTACTCTAACCCATCAGCAGCTGTCAGTGATAAGGACGGCCTCACCAACCGACAGACCCGCCGAAAGGACCTAAGGTGGGACCGCCCAGGACAGCGAGAAGAGGCACCTGTCGCCTCCTCATTGGTTCGCACATCTGGTTGCCAGCAGCAGCAGCGGACTTTAAGGAAACAGTCCCACGTGCTAGGATGATCGCCCGCCTTATTTAAATGCATGAAACGGCGATCGCCTGCGGTTGACAGGGACGTCCCAGCAGCCCTTTCTCCTATAAATAGGAGGCCTCCAGCTTCGGCAAAGAGGACAGTTTACAACGTGAACACATAACGCTAAAAGCTATAATGCACGGATTCTTCAAAATTGGGCAGTATGCAGTATCGGATACTGCATGGGTGCGGGTGCGGGTGCGATTCGCGTGGGATTCGCACGGGATTCGCCACGTGGCGAATCCGTGCAAAAAAAAAAAAAAAATTCGGACTCGCGTATCCTGGCACAGGATACGCGCGAGTCCGAATTTTTTATGTTTTTTTTTTTTTTAGATTTTTTTATAATTTTTAAAAAGTAAATCAAATAAATTAAAATACAAAAAAGTAAATCATTTAATAAGTAATTACTTTTACATTTAGCAGTATTCACGGACAACATTAGAAAGCTCCGCTGCTCAAAGCCATTTTTAATTGTTTTTTGTATGACTTGTTTTATGTATTTGAATTGATTTTATGGTGATATTTGAATTGTTGTTTTTTATATTTAACAAGTGTTATATATAATAAAATATAAAATAAACAGACGTATCCTTGCCGTATCGCACCCTAACATTTTCAAAAAACCGTATCCCCGCACCCGTATCTGCCCGCACCCGCACCCGCCCCCCCGCACCTGTGCAACATAGGCTAAAAGCAAACAATACAGAGAACTCTCCATCTTTGTAACAAGAACTCACAGAGCTTCAACTCTGGTTCTTCCGTAAATCTTCAGCACTCGATAGCTAAGATAACTAGAGGCTTTACACTCATTGTAATTATACTCTAACATTAATATTTGTACTCACTAGTATTCATATTAATAACATCTCGCGAGAGCATTCAAGCCTGGAACTAACAACCCCAGCAAATATTGTGTTATTTATTTCCCCACGGACGTGCTCTCGCACTTTGTTTGTTACTCGTCCATTCCAGCATATCATCTCCGGATAATATTTTGGGTAACAACAGGACAGTCTAAACTGATCATAGGAATCAGACCCTACCTGTTGCAGACAAGAAGATGAAGGACAGACGAAGGAACCTAGCTGGTCAAACCACAAGCAAGAAGTCAAATGAGTCAACTCACCTGATGCAGAGCAGTCAACAGTCAACGGTCAACCAGCTAAGTTTTCTAAACCTGACCGACTTCTGAATATTATATTATTATCTGCTATTTGTATAATATCATATTACTATTTGGATCACAAGTGGCATAATACTATATGTTTAAAATACACGTGGCAACCACAAGTTCAATCGACCTCCACTGTGACCAATTAAAATCCAACCATCCATTTTCAAACTCAAAACCTCGACCACCGATTACTAAATTTGAATTTTAAAAAATCCTCAAAAGTTGGACCACCGATTAAAATAAATGAATATTTAATTACAAACGTCGTTTCATTTTCCTTTTAAGGACGGGAAAAGCCCTTTCACTTTACCTTCACCAAACTTTCGAAACCCTAATTTTCAAAGCAGAAATCCTTTCGAACCCTCAATACACTAAGAAATCGCTTATTTTGCAGAAATAGAATCCTACTTTGAAGGCGTGAATCTGAAGGCAGTCAAGGACCAGATCATCTTTTCTCTGGTCGTCGATTTTGAGGGACTCCTGGAAACAAATATGGAGAACAACGACGTGCTCAACCTCATTCGAGCGATGAAGATGAATGGGATCTACACATTCTTTGACATCAACCCTAAGCACATGTTTAAGGAGGCCGTTATTGCGTTCTTCCGAGAGGCCCAAGTGATCGAATCGGGGATTCGGAGCACAGTCTGCGGAATCCAAGTGGACATATCGCCGGAGACAATCGGATAAACATTTGGGATGAAAAACCGCAGCGTGGCGGTCGAAGCCCTTAAGCAGAGCGCAGCCGATACTTGGCTGAAAATCAAGGTGGTCGACCAACTGGAGAAACTGAAGCTAACCGCCAATAGGAGTGAAATAAAGAAGGAGTACCTCTATGTGTTGGATATAACCAACAAAATAGTCATAGGGATGGCAGGTAGCTACGACCAACTGTCGTCAGCTAAGTTTATGGTGCTAGGAGCACTGATTCAAGACGAACCAGTTGACTGGACTGATTACATCTAATGGCAATTGGTGCGTGAGGTCAACAAGGCCGAGTGGCTTGTTGAGGAGAAGAGATTTAAATCCAAGCTGGCGTTCAGAACGCAGCTCAGTTAGATTTTGGAGAAACTTGGTGTGACGAAGGGAAACACTGACCCCTTCCACATCAATAAGAGACTTGGTCATCTAGACCAAGAAACGCTGAGGAGGCTAGGAGGCGGAAGGAGAGCAGCCCAGATTCTAAAAGAGCTGTCTGACCAGGAACCCACCTACAGATACCCTGAAACCTCATACGAGTCTAACCAGGCTGCAGCCTGCAACTCACCTGCAGCCTAGTCTGATATAGAGTCAGACAACACTCCAATTGCTGTTCGTTTTAAGAGAAGGGGACCAGCCCCTGGTGAGCCCTCCATAATCCATTCCTCACCAGAACCCTCTCCCAAACTACCCAGGCGCTTATTTGATGAGGAGGAGCATCCAGATCAATTTGCTACACCTGAACCCATTCTCTTGGAGGATCGGCCTGCTCCCTCCAACCTGGAGACACAAATGGTACCAGTTCTAACCCCTCTTTTTGCAACGGAGGAAGAGGAGGTAGGTTTAATTATTTCAATTCCAGAAGCCAATTACACGTTTAATCTGCTTGAACATAATAGTTTTAACCTGTATATAGAGCAACTTTTAATTGTAAAAACCCATGCTCTAAATCACTGATGGATTCAAATTAAATACTCGCAAGTGTACGAATCGCTCTTGTAGTGAGCGGCAAGTAACTCCGAGGTCGATCTCTCGAGGAATTGGAAACGGTTTAAAATTTGATAATGTTCGGCAAATAGTCGAATGAACAAAAGTAAATTAAATTAAAATACATCATTGGTTGATTATGATTACAATTACTAATGCACAAAATTTAAATTGAACTAAGTGATAACAACACCAATTTGATAGTCGGATAAATGAGAGATAATATTAATGAGATTAATATGGGAATTTAGAGTCACCGACACACATGTAATTAATTATTAGTTCCGATACTCAAATAAATAAGGTTAGGAATTATCGATTGCTCACGATTAAAAGAAATCCGTTTGATGGCGGAAATTCTAAAAATCACGATTGTTCTCAACGAAAATTAAGGGATACTCTTTTGATGGGGACGAAACCCTAGCTAACAATCAATTAACCGACTACTTTTGATGAGGTAAATCGTTAAAAGATCGCGAAAAAGCTCGAGAACATTCACAATCGTTTCTTTCGGGTCGTTTGATGGCGAACACCGATAAAAACCCTCGATTCGAATAATAATAACAACAATGAAAAAGGTTTGATGATCTAATTCAAAAGTTCTTAAACGAAGAACGAACAAGAGGAACAATCCCAAACTTTATCCGGAAAATCAAAAGGAACTAACAATCAAAAACATGTGTGTGGCTATATCTAAAAACCCATATGAAGTGTTTAGCCACACATGATTAATTCACCAACAATAATGGAAATTGAAGAACAAAACATGGTAAAAACTTCCCTTGTAAATGCCGAAATCGAATTCCGATGAAGGTTTGATGATCTTCTTACAAGAACTCACAACAAATTTATACAAGGAATTATTATATCTCACAAAAGTATTTTTCTCACTCCAAGAACACACAAGGAAGATGATGAAAATCTCTTTTTTTTCCCACTCTTTTGGTGTTTTTCCTCCCTAATCTTGTGTTTTTCCACAAAAATATCTTCTTCACAAGACAAGTACACCTCTCAAGGGGTCACTCCACTTTGTTTTATAGCCAAAAAATCAAGACAAAGGCTTAAAATATGCAAAGATGTCAAGGAAAGTGACATGAAACAAAAAGTGGCACGGCCGTGTCACTGGGACACGGCCGTGTCGCCTCTGCCGAAAAGCGGAAAAGGTAAGCGTCTTGAGACTCGGCCGTGTCCCATGACACGGCCGTGTCGCATCGCGCCGGAGTGAAAATGGTCGATAGTGACTCGGCCGTGTCCCAAAAGGCACGGTCGAGTCGTTCCCTTCCGGAAAATGAGTTTCTTGCTGGAATGAGACCCGGCCGTGTCCCATGGCACGGCCGAGTTACCTGATGTTGCCGAGCGCCTGTCGCACCCTAATTGAGTTGCCTGGTGCAGCCTAGTCCGGTTGCCTGGTGCAGCCTAGTCCGGTTTTTGGTATTCTTCGGCATGATCCTTCGTTCTTGTATCAATTCACCTCGGATTTTAGCATTTGATATACCGTTTCGAAGCTAATTTCACGAGGAATTTATATCAAAGGAGAATACATCTCAATTTGGAGTGGAGATTCTGGTATTTAGGAGATTCGACCGATACTGCTTAAATCTTTCGTCGTTTTAGGCCCCGTTTTAGCTTTTGATTGTCATAAACTCCAATATTAGCTATGAAAGCGCATATTTCACCACAATCTTCGTCCGGATACCTACAAAACAAAAACACAACATACCACGCGTAAAAAGGGCAAAAACACTCGAAAAACAAATGAAAGTGCGACTCGATAGAACAGAATGAGACGATCAAAAATCGACTCATCAAATCCCCCCAAACCTAAACTTTGCTCCCTCAAGCAAAAAGAAATAAAACACACGACAAATAAACGAGAAGGATTGAATAATCAAGTTAATCATCGGGTATACATACAATCAACCGAGAATGTAAAAGTATCGTAAAGTCTCGTAATTCATCATGGAAGCCTGAACTCACAAATGAGTGGAAAGCAATGGCACTTGATTGAACATGCAAGAAAACAAGTCTTAACAATCCCTCACTGAATTATATCGATTCACTCATCTCTCAAGTGTTTAGATAGGTCAATACGCTCAACTCGATTCAAATGGAAAGTTCTACTATATTCTTGCACTTCTTCTCTTCATCAAACGCATCAATATTCACAAAACATGAGTCATAGGGTCTTACTTTTGGTTGTAACAGGGCTGTGGCTCAGGTTGGGAAAATTTGGCTAGTAGTTACAAGTTCAGTCCAAGTAGAGCATATACGATCCTCATATATATGAAATAAAAACTCAAAGCAAGATCGATCATTCTACTTCAATTCTCCCGTATATATATCTCCCTCTTTTTTTCTCTAGGCCTTGTTAAGTGTAATTCTTATGATTGGCCTATTTCTCACAACCCAACGACTTCCCTTTTGTTTTTCTTAGGCTCACTCCTCTCTTCCCCTATTTTTTCTATCCCACTATTATTATTAGGATCACCCCCTTTTTTTTTTGTGGGGCTTATTATTTTCAGGGGAACGGGAGAGAAGATTTTTGCCTCTATACACCAAAAACTTTGCACACCTTCGTTTTTCAAATATACCCTCTCATGCTCTTACGTGGACCAATACTTGGGTAAGTTATGGCTTTTGGATATGGAGCAATAAGATGCAGGTTTTTCAAACAAAATTACGGCTAAAGGCTCAACGAGGCTAGCAAAGGATATTGATATGAATTGGTGGATATTTTTAGATAAGTAGGTTCAAGACAAAAAATGGGCAGCCCTAATCATTCCTCGTGTATGTAAATATCAACACGTCATCCGACAGAATCATGCAAGTTCTAAAGAATACAATCCATAAGAAGAGAAATCACTCATGAAAGAATTTTACCGCTAAAAGTGAACGGTTTAATTAGGCACAAGGACTCACGGCTTTTGGACTACTATACTCATTCCTTACATATCAAATCAAGTAACCAAAAACTATACATTCACACGCAAGGTCAAGCAATCAATTAGATTTATTAAACTCTACGAGCCAAACACAAACACGATTAATCATCCATATACCCAACAGTTAACAAGGTTATTGCAATCCAACTACGACATTACGCAAGAAAAAAAATAAAGAAAGGAAACAAACATCACGCAAACAAAAAATAAATAAAAATCGAAGAAGTTGCACCCCCCTCAAACCTAAACCTTTGCTTATCCCCAAGCAGAAAGATTAAGTCAGGACAAATGCGAAAATGCAAATTAAAAAGAAAGAAAATAAAACTACCGGATTAAGATGTGTGGTTTTTGATCGCGGGGCACCATGCTTTTGTGCTCGGGTCTCTACTTTCAATAGGTTACGTTTCTTCCTCAGATGAATACTTCCTTTATTAGATTACCTACACACGCCACAGACAAAAACAAAATTAATGCAATAATAATAATAATAAAAGCGATAAAAATTAAAACTCCCTAGGGTTGCCTCCCAAGCGGCGCTTTTATAGTCTTTAGCTCGACTTCTTGATTCTTCTATCCGGATTAAATGGAAATGTGCTAGGTCCAACCATATAGCTCGTCATTTTTCGCTCGTTTTCCTTTGTAAGGATGTGGAGAGTGGTTCCATGGATTTCCATTGTGAGCGCTTTTGTCACCATTTCAATTTTCAGTATCATCGTCACCATGAAATGTCTTCCTTGAAGAATAAGTGACGTGATTTTTGTTGGTGATGTTTCTTCTATGTTTGGTATCACGAAATCCATCGGGGCTATCACCTCCCCCAAATCTAGTGGCGAGTATATTGATTTTTGCGTTAAATTAATACTCGCTCCTAAGTTCACAACGGAACTTCTTTCTGCACGAAAAGAACTTCCATATCAAAGCTTTCTAGGTCCTCCTTTTGATGCATTGAGTTGACTGGTTCGCTCTTATTCTCTTCAATTGGCTTCTCGATTTGATCTTTAGATTTGTCCCAAGGAATTCGAGTCTCGCAAGATTGGGTAGCAGTTACTCGGATTTCTTCATCGTTCGACTCATCCTCTTCAATCACCATAGATTTCTCCGATTGACTCGGCAATTCTTCTTTCTCACCGCCCCTCTCTTTCGCTTCGGTAATTGTTTCTTTATTTATCACTTTACCACTTCGGATGGTGGTAATAGCTTGAACTTGCTCGGGTTGACTTGGTAGTTTACCCGTTTCTTGTTTGCATGCCTCGGTAGCAAGTTGCCCAATTTGAATCTCCATTTTCTTCATCGAAACTTCTAAAGATTCAAACCTTTTATTGTTCTCCACTCGGTTTTCCTTGCCCTCCTTAATGAATGCCGCAATACTCTCCTCAAGAGAGTCCCTTTGTTGTGGAGGTGGTTCACTTCGCGTTGGTTGTTGGGCTCGGTTTCCTCCGTTGTATTGAGTTTGGACATTTGCGTCGTATGCCATCGGGTTATAAGTATTTGGGAGAGGTGCATTTCTTGCGTTTCCGCCATAATTATTCCTCCTCTCCTCCCACTCGGGCCTTCCCGTGCTTTGTCCCATAGCCCAATTAACTTGTTCGGTTTGTTCTCCCGGAAAAATATAAGGGCAAGAATTAGCATGATGTCCGGGTCCCCAACAAATTTCGCAAACTCGTGAGCTCGAAGATTTATTTTGAATCTTGAGTTGTCTTAGTTCCTTCATTAACTCATCGATTTTAGATTGCATCTCGTCCTTCTCGCTTACTTGGTTCACAACTCCTCTATGAACACGCACATTTTTTTGTTGAGAATTAGCCCCCAATAATTCAAATACGTCATAAGCTTGTCTCTCCGTTAACCCCCAAACGAACCACCGGCGGCGTTATCTACCGCTCCTTGGCAATATTGTGTCAACCCATCATAGAAGAATTGATTAAGTAGTTGAAGCGGATAGTGATGGTGTGGGCATTGAATGAGGAGCATCTTGAATCGGTCCCATGCTTCATGAAATGCCTCTCCTTCTTGTTGTCCGAATGTTGAGATTTGGGCTCTCAATTGTTTAGTCTTCGAATGAGAGAAGTACTTGGTAATGAATTTATCGTAAACTTCATCCCATGTTCTTAGTGATCCGGGCACCAAAGTCATCAACCATTGTTTCGCCTCGTGCTTGAGTGTATAAGGGAAACACTTCATTCGTAGTTGATCCTCGCTCAACCCGTTCAATGGGAAGTTATCAATCGCCACATAGAAATCTCGGATGAATGATAACGGATCCTCTCGTGCTAATCCGTGAAATGAGGGCAATTGCTCGATGTGAAATCCGCTTATGTGGTAGTTCCTTGCGGCCGGTGCTAATTGGATGCATGAAATGGCGGTGTTCACTACGGGATTTGCATAGTCCCTCATAAGATGTTCGACCGGAGGTTGTTGCGGCATGTTATAGTTCGCCTCCATCCCATATTGAGGTCCGGGATAATAATTCGCTCCATATTGCATTCCAACGGGTGGTTGTCTCGGATAGAAGTATCTCCCTTGTTGAGCTTCGGGCATCCCTTGATTGCGCCCAATATTATCATATCTCGGAAACCTTGGTTGACGAATGTTTTCTCTCTCAAGCAATTGGTGCTCTTCAAGATCCGGGTTATTCTCGTCGTTCGCCATTGATGATTGCGCTATTATTTTTGGTGCTCTAATTCTTTGAACCTCATCTATGGGTGGAAGAATCGGGTTTCCCAATGATCTCCTACCAAGCATAAACAAGAGAAATTAGAGCGAATTTTATCGAAATAGTATTGATCAAGAATAGCAATTCAACTATCATTAAAACAAGATTAAAAATTAAACGCCAATTCCCCGGCAACGGCGCCAAAAACTTGATGGATTCAAATTAAATACTCGCAAGTGTACGAATCGCTCTTGTAGTGAGCGGCAAGTAACTCCGAGGTCGATCTCTCGAGGAATTGGAAACGGTTTAAAATTCGATAATGTTCGGCAAATAGTCGAATGAACAAAAGTAAATTAAATTAAAATACATCATTGGTTGATTATGATTACAATTACTAATGCACAAAATTTAAATTGAACTAAGTGATAACAACACCAATTTGATAGTCGGATAAATGAGAGATAATATTAATGAGATTAATATGGGAATTTAGAGTCACCGACACACATGTAATTAATTATTAGTTCCGATACTCAAATAAATAAGGTTAGAAATTATCGATTGCTCACGATTAAAAGAAATCCGTTTGATGGCGTAAATTCTAAAAATCACGATTGTTCTCAACGAAAATTAAGGGATACTCTTTTGATGGGGACGAAACCCTAGCTAACAATCAATTAACCGACTACTTTTGATGAGGTAAATCGTTAAAAGATCGCGCGAAAAAGCTCGAGAACATTCACAATCGTTTCTTTCGGGTCGTTTGATGGCGAACACCGATAAAAACCCTCGATTCGAATAATAATAACAACAATGAAAAAGGTTTGATGATCTAATTCAAAAGTTCTTAAACGAAGAACGAACAAGAGGAACAATCCCAAACTTTATCCGGAAAATCAAAAGGAACTAACAATCAAAAACATGTGTGTGGCTATATCTAAAAACCCATATGAAGTGTTTAGCCACACATGATTAATTCACCAACAATAATGGAAATTGAAGAACAAAACATGGTAAAAACTTCCCTTGTAAATGCCGAAATCGAATTCCGATGAAGGTTTGATGATCTTCTTACAAGAACTCACAACAAATTTATACAAGGAATTATTATATCTCACAAAAGTATTTTTCTCACTCCAAGAACACACAAGGAAGATGATGAAAATCTCTTTTTTTCCCACTCTTTTGGTATTTTTCCTCCCTAATCTTGTGTTTTTCCACAAAAATATCTTCTTCACAAGACAAGTACACCTCTCAAGGGGTCACTCCACTTTGTTTTATAGCCAAAAAAATCAAGACAAAGGCTTAAAATATGCAAAGATGTCAAGGAAAGTGACATGAAACAAAAAGTGGCACGGCCCGTGTCCTGGGACACGGCCGTGTCGCACTACGCTGAAAAACGGAAAAGGTAACTGTCTTGAGACTCGGCCGTGTCCCATGACACGGCCGTGTCGTACTGCGCCAGGGAGTGAAAATGGCCGATAGTGACTCGGCCGTGTCCCAAAAGGCACGGTCGAGTCGTTCCCTTCCGGAAAATGAGTTTCTTCTTTGGAATGAGACCCGGCCGTGTCCCATGGCACGGCCGAGTTACGATCTTTGCCGAGCGCTGTCGCACCCTAATTGAGTTGCACAGTGCAGCCTAGTCCGGTTGCACAGTGCGGCTAGTCCGATTGCACAGTGCGGCTAGTCCGCTTTTGGTCTTCTTCGGCATGATCCTTCGTTCTTGTATCAATTCACCTCGGATTTTAGCATATGATATACCGTTTCGAAGCTAATTTCACGAGGAATTTATATCAAAGGAGAATACATCTCAATTCGGAGTGGAGATTCTGGTATTTAGGAGATTCGACCGATACTGCTTAAATCTTTCGTCGTTTTAGGCCCCGTTTTAGCTTTTGATTGTCATAAACTCCAATATTAGCTATGAAAGCGCATATTTCACCACAATCTTCGTCCGGATACCTACAAAACAAAAACACAACATACCACGCGTAAAAAGGGCAAAAACACTCGAAAAACAAATGAAAGTGCGACTCGATAGAACAGAATGAGACGATCAAAAATCGACTCATCAATCACTCCTTTGTTGAAATCTTTGAGGAATGGAAAACTCTCAAAACCGTTCCATTATCTCAACTTCAAACCTTGATTGAAGGGAGTAGCTGGGACTATCCCAAGGCTACAGAAGATCTGCTCACCCATTTTTGTAATGAGACAGATCTGTGTTTGCTACTTCAGGAAGGCTAGTTCATGTCCAATTTTAAAATAAACATAGACCAGCTCATCCATCTTATTATGGCTAGCATTTTTGATGGATCTTTGAATAGATATAGAGAAGTAGTTGAAAAAGAAGTGAGAATAGAAGAAGTGGTGGAAGAAGAAGAAAAAGAAGAAGTTATTATAATGGAAGATGAAGAAGGAGAAAAGGAGGAAGTAGAAGAGGGAAAAGAAGAAGAAAATATTCTAGTTGAAAAACAGAAGAATTGGAGGATGAAGGAGAAGAAGAAGGAGAGGAGGTGGACCAAGAAGAAGCAGACGAAGAAAAAGAAGAAAATGATGATGAAGATAAAGATGATAAAAATAATGATGAAGAAAAAGGTGATGATGATGATGATGATAATAAAGGAGATGGAGGTGAAAAGGAGGCTGAGAGAGAAAAAGAAAAGGAGCATGAAGAAAAAGAAGAAAAGGAAGAAGGAGAAAAGGAGAAGGAAAAAGAAAAGGAGGCAGAAAAAGTAGCTGCATCAGACAAGGCTGGGGCACCTGCCCGCTATACCAGCCTAGATGCAGACCTAGCTGAGGATTCCAGATCGGGGACCCCAGAGCAGACCCATATGGTAAGCCAGCTGCAGACAGGAGTCTGCATATAGGTGGGTCATCCGCACACCCACCTGCAGGCGTCGAAGGCTCAGGCGAGCACTCTCCGCAGACATCACACATTAAACCTGTGATGACTGAGCTGATCCGACAGATTGTAAAAGAAACTGTTGGAGAGCTGCTTGCCTCACAAGTCACTCCTGACCTGCAGTCCATTAATGCCAAAATTTACACCTTGCTGCAGCAGAATATCCCTCAACCACCTCCTCCTACAAACAACAGAATGCCCCTTGGCATGTCTGACTGGATGCATAGAGTGGAGCAGCAATTGACCATCTTGGTTGATGCTGGCAAAAAGGGGGAAGAGAGGTTACAGGGTGAAGGTAGCAGGCAAGGGGAAGTAAGAGGAGTTCAAGAGGTGAGGGCGAAGAGGAAGCAAGATGTCCAATTAATTACAGCTGGGACATCATCTGCAAAGAGGAAGGAAGAAGCTGACCAAGAGCAGACTGATGATCAGCCTGCAACCAAAAGAAGGAGGATCAGATCTGGGGAAGAGCCTACTCTAGAATGGGAAGGCAAAGAATTGTGGTATGTTGAAGACTTTCTTCCTGTCCAAGCTACACCAATGTGGGGATCTGCAAAGAAAAAGTTCATAAAAGATTTTTACATCTGGGAGTTACTCCAAGATAAAAATTGCTCCCCACGGCAGACCTTCATTAACTTTATGGATTCAGCACATTCAAAACTCTGGGCCATCCTACTAAAATACGCTGAGGAATGTAATGCATACCCCATGATTCCTCCCTTCAGACCTAAAGATCTGCCCACTCTACCAAATAATGAACTGGATGAATTAGCGCTGCAAAGGAAGATAAAGAAGTTGTGTCAAGAGCATAAGTTCTCTTCCCAAGAAGAACAAGATTTTGTTGCACTTGTAGTTAGGAGGAAGTACGGCCTTGCCCCTGTCAAGAAAAGGCCTATTGGTGCAAAGATTCTTAGACCCTCCAAGCAGCCTATTCGTAGAGGCAGAGGCAGAGGTAGATGAATTGTATTCATATCTTCTTATGTAAATTTTGTACTTATAATTTTCCTGTATTTTGATCATTGAAAGCCATGTACTTATAAAACAATACTGATTTTAGTTTGTGTCTTGCACTCAAGTGCAAACTTGTTCATTTGAATAATTTGCTTAAGTTTTGCCATCATCAAAATAGGGGGAATTTGTTAGGAATACTTGTTAGATTTTGATGATGTCATTATTGTAATTCAAATGTTTATTACTTGGCAAAAATGTAAGGAAGAACCAAATGAGTATCTTCCATAGGCCAAATTATGTTAAGTTAAATACTTGGCAAAATGTAAGGAAGAACCAAATGAGTATCTTCTATAGGCCAAATAAATTAGGCTCAAATCGGCTAAGTACAAAGGTACAGATAAGTACATCAGAGAAGTACATCCGAGTCAAGTCAGAGAAGTTCTGGTCAACAAAAATCCATCAGAGATGTTTGACCAGACTGCAGTCAAGTGATCAGCAGACTAAGTCATCTGAAGTCTGACCATCAGACAAATCAAAATTCTTCAAGTTAGAAGACTTCATACAAGTCATCTGATCAGGCGAGGCTCAAACAGTCATCATCAGAGAAATCCAAACTTGACTGTACATCAGCCAACTTGACTTATAAGAGATCAGCCAAGTACTCCAAGTCCACGTCAGCATGAGTTGAATAGTCAAATATTACAGAAAGTCACATGCAAGCGTGAAGAGACATATTGGAGAGATTCCCGCAAGGATATGAATTAAATAATTCATCCAGACCTACCTCTGAAGACTTTAATCTTATTATATTCAAAAGATGCGGCGCCTCACATGCAAAGTCTTCACAACGGTCGAAAGATGGATTAAAATAAAGGGAATCCAGCCTTGCAACATTCAGAAAAATAAACAAAGAAGTCTATTTCTCCAACGGACGAATTTGTTACAAGATTTGCAATGGCTATGAAGAATGCTCAAGGATCAACTCTTATATATATATCTAAAGATTTGAAGATGAGCAGTACGATGCGAACAAAACTCTCAAGCGATCAAAGTTATCAAAGCAATCAAAGCAATCACATAGCATCGTGAAAAGAGCAGTACTCGAAGTTCTTATTTGAAGAAAGCTCTTAGTTGGAGAAGACAAACACTCTTGTCTTAAAACCTGAGTTCGGAGTACTTCACTGATTGAAGTTGCGAGACTGATAGGCATCTGAGGATTTGAAGAATCAAGTGGTGCTAGGCAGTCAAAGAGGAGCTGCAACGACATGATTTCCACTGGTTGGAAGTTGTTGTAGCCAAGTAGTAGAATCACTGTAATATTTATCACTGGTTGAGAATTATAGTGGATTCATCTCCAACTGGTTTGGAGAAACTGGATTAGTAGAGGATTACCCCACCTCTGAGACCACAATAAATTGCATGCGTGTTTTACTGTTTTCAGCATCATACTTAACTGCTGCATTCATTCATTACTGTTCCATTGCTTAGTCTTGATTTCGTCATCAGCTGATTTCCGCATATCTATCAACTGAGAAACTTACTCTTCGTGAAAAAGAGTTTAAGAGTTTCAATAAGTCTATTCACCCCCCTAGACTTATTCCTGGACGACTTGTGACCTACATCACAAGCTCGAGAAATTGTATGCTCGGAAGATGGGGAATAATAAGTTATTCCTCATTAAACAAATGATGAATTTAAAATACCGAGACGGGACTCCTTTGCCGGATCATTTGAATGCATTCCAAGGCATCATTAATCAATTTGCCGGAATGGGTATTGTTGTTGCCCAAAATATTTATCCGAAGATTAATACTGCTGGAAGACGGACAACAAACAACAATTTGCGGGAGCACTTCCGAGAGAAAATGAATAAATACTAGATTTGCCGGGTTTGTTAGGCCCGGGCTTGAATGCTCTCGCGAGATGTTATTAATACAAATATTCGTGGATACAAGTATTAATGTGAGAAATCTAAATACAATGAGTGTAAAAAGACTCTGTTAATCCGGCTCTTGAGCGAAGCTCGGTGTTCTTCGTCCCTGCCGATCGTCTGCTTGATGAGAGAGGCCTGGAGAAGAAGTACCGAAAGATAGCTGTTGCCAAGAGTTGGAGATAGCCAAGTGCTATGTATTGATTCTGTATGCTGAAATCGCGATAATGCAGAGTGTTTTGAGAGTCAGAATCTCCGTCTCTGGACAAGTGCAGGGAGCCGTGTATATATAGTGGCAGCCGAGTCTTGTCCTCAGGTGGGCGATCGCCTTCCGGCCATTATAATAATGGGGCGATCATCTGCCGGCCAATATTATAATGGGGCGATCACACGGGCTGTCGGACTAAAGTCCAAGGTAGATGCTGGAAGTCTGCCTAAATTCCAAAGCTACAGCAGGCAGCCAGCTGGGCGGTCCAATGAGGAGCCAGCACGCGTCCAGAGTCACTGTCACATGCGGCCCTACTGACAACTTTCGGCGGGCCTGTCGGCTGGTGGGAAGATGCTGACACGCTTTGGTTAATGATCCGTGAATTGCGGATCTTGTCTCGGCTCTTGCACGTGGTGTCTGTCTTGAGGCTCGGCCTTTGCCGACTGGATGACTATTGGCACGATGCGGTCGTCTCTAGCTGGTCACTGAGGGTCGTCATCGGCCAGTCGCTGAGGGTCGGCATCGGTTGGTCGGCAGGTGCCGAGAGATGATCGTCCGCTTGTCAGTCGCCAGGAGTCGGTTGCCGAGTACCGATAGACGATCGTATTTGATGTCGATCGCTCGGCACCGGGACTTGTCCTGGGACCTTCGGTTGGCCGATTTATCTTGTCTGCTGGGCTAAGGCTTGGTCGTCTGGTCGCTGGTCGGCAGTTCTGCCTTGGATGCTCGGCAGTGGCTAGGTCGCCCGATCTCCGAGGCGATCGCCGGTCGGAGAGTGTAATTCTCGACACAACAATTGCCCCCCAGCTTGCTCCTATGTTGAAGACATGGGGCGAGGTGGTTCTTGCTGGCGATCGTGTAGGATGAGGACGGGCGATCTTGCTGAGCTGACTTAGGATTCGGACTTGGGCTATCATGGTCGATTTGCTAGCTATCTTTCGGTCTAGTACCTGCAAAAAACAACATTGGCCGATCCCCCTCGGAAACTTGATGGTTTCGCTTGTTTGAGGAGTCGTGCACAGTCGCGAAAATCGATGGACAGACTCCATGACCGTGTCTTGGTGCGCGAAGACATTGAGTGTCTCGTGACTCACTTTATTATGAGGGTCCTCTGTTAGGCTGCGCCTCGCCTCGTATTTAAACGAAGGGCGTGCGGTCTCGGTCTAGAGGAGTCCTTGCGCGGGGCAGCGTCGGATGAATCAACTCCACGCCCGCGGCTTGTTTGGCTCTGCTTCCACCTCGGCCCACCATGAAGATGGCGAACCTCGACGGTGTACGTTGAGACGGGGGTTGTGGCACGTGTCGTATTGTCCGGGTAGATCATCATTAGATGGTGTACCTTGAGGGCGGGCGATCGTGTCCATTGATTAATGTTGGAGAGCCCTCAGACTACGCCGGCCTCGTATTTAAACAAAGGGCGGGCGATCTCGGCCGGAAGGAACCTTGCATGGCCGAAGCAGCCGGTTCCATCGACTACCAGGACCATGGCTTTATGATGTGCGGTGGAGGCGATCTTATGCCTTAGTCCGTCATGTTAGATGCTGGACTGTAGATGGCGATCGTGTCCTCCGGGTTGCTGATGATGTAGCGTGATGATCGGTGATCGGGCTGGAAGACTGGCGATCATCGCTCGGCTGCCGATCGCTTTACTCGTAGGTCGATATCGGCGATCGGGCGGGAGATCGTCGTCCGGGCGCCGATCGCGCTGCTCACAGGCTAAGAAGAAACCTTTGCCTGGCCAGAAAATCTGCGGCTCTAGCCCGGAAGGCTGCGTAGGTCATAGGTTGGGTCTTCGTGAGATGCCTGAACATAGGCGAAAAGCCCTGAAATCCTCTTAGGACCACGTAGAGGGCGGTCTCATCGCTTACGGGCTCGCCGTTGAGGATGATCACGTCTACCCGGTCGATGTAGTCCGAGTCGGACTCTTATTCTCCCTGCTTGATTTGCATCATGCGAAGGGAACCTTCTGGCCGGACGACCCTGGTGGCGAAGTACTCCGTGAAGACGTGCGCCAGCTGGTTAAAGGAGCTGATGGACTGAGGCGGCAATGAGGCGTACCACCTGTGGGCGAGGTCGTCCAGCGTCGGAGGGAACATTCGGCACCTAGTCGCGTCTGATGCCCCACACCCGGTCATGTAGATGTTGAACTTCCTCAGGTGCATATGGGGGTACGATCGCCCATCGTACACGGGTGTCTGCGGGGGAGCGATCTTGTGCTGCACGGGGGCGAGCTCGATGTCGATCGCGAGCGGCTCACTTGGCTCGGCGATCGTCTTCATGGCGCCTGCCCTGGATTCCAGGAGCGCCTTCATGTCGTCGAGCTGACGTTGCATCGCATCTATCGCCGTGGCTCGGTCGCTTGCTGATCGGCTTTGAGAGCGGGATCCGAGGCGATCGTGTACCGATATCCAGACTCCGCTGCTGCCGACCTCGGCTATTTGGCGAGGGGGAGCCAGACGGCTGGGCTGCCTTCTGGGAGTCGGGTAGGCCGAGCTCCTGGTGACGGACTCAAACTCCGTCGTCTCGTAGCTGGGGCCGGACTGCCCCGGTCGCCAGGTCGGGTCACTGCCCAGGCAATCGAAGACAGAGGTGCCCCGGCTGGAGAGCGCCTCTTCTTACGGACGAGAGCCTCCTGGCGATCGCTCGGCCAGTAACGCCTTGAGCTTCCGCTTGGACTTCCGGCGGATGGCCGAGGGGGTGATAGCAGGAGGCGCGTCGAGAGCACTCCGTCGCTCCTGTAGGACGGCCATGACCTCGTCGATCTGTTCCTTGGTTCGGAGCTGATCGAGCGAGAGGCTTGGGCCGCCGTCCAGGGATGGGATCGAGCATCTCTGACCGCGGCGGCTACCTTCCACCATCGGCTGTGGCTCGGGCCCAGGGCGGAGCAGGCGTCTGCGGCGGCGCGGCTTTCTTCGATGCGGAGGCGGAAGACATGATTTCTGAAAGATTTCTTTGAAGTGCAGTGAGTGTCACTTCAAGTATATGTCCCGAGAACAGTGAGTGTTCTTCGAGACGGTAGGAATAAAAATTTGAGGGTTAGATGCCCTCCTTCTAGCGCCAATTGTTGTTGCCCAAAATATTTATCCGAAGATTAATACTGCTGGAAGACGGACAACAAACAACAATTTGCGGGAGCACTTCCGAGAGAAAATGAATAAACACTAGATTTGCCGGGTTTGTTAGGCCCGGGCTTGAATACTCTCGCGAGATGTTATTAATACAAATATTCGTGGATACAAGTATTAATGTGAGAAATCTAAATACAATGAGTGTAAAAAGACTCTGTTAATCCGGCTCTTGAGCGAAGCTCGGTGTTCTTCGTCCCTGCCGATCGTCTGCTTGATGAGAGAGGCCTGGAGAAGAAGTACCGAAAGATAGCTGTTGCCAAGAGTTGGAGATAGCCAAGTGCTGTGTATTGATTCTGTATGCTGAAATCGCGATAATGCAGAGTGTTTTGAGAGTCAGAATCTCCGTCCCTGGACAAGTGCAGGGAGCCGTGTATATATAGTGGCAGCCGAGTCTTGTCCTCAGGTGGGCGATCGCCTTCCGGCCATTATAATAATGGGGCGATCATCTGCTGGCCAATATTATAATAGGGCGATCACACGGGCTGTCGGACTAAAGTCCAAGGTAGATGCTGGCAGTCTGCCTAAAGTCCAAAGCTTCTGACGAGCGGCCGGTGGCGGTCCAATGAGGAGCCAGCACGCGTCCAGAGTCACTGTCACATGTGGCCCTACTGACAACTTTCGGCGGGCCTGTCGGCTGGTGGGAACATGGTGACAGGCTGTGGTCAATGATCCGTGAATTGCGGATCTTGTCTCGGCTCTTGCACGTGGTGTCTGTCTTGAGGCTCGGCCTTTGCCGACTGGATGACTATCGGCACGATGCGGTCGTCTCTAGCTGGTCACTGAGGGTCGTCATCGGCCAGTCGCTGAGGGTCGGCATCGGTCGGTCACCAAGGGTTGGTCGGCAGGTGCCGAGAGATGATCATCCGCTTGTCGGTCGCCAGGAGTCGGTCGCCGAGTACCGAGAGACGATCGTATTTGATGTCGATCGCTCGGCACCGGGACTTGTCCTGGGACCTTCGGTTGGCCGATTTATCTTGTCTGTTGGGCTAAGGCTTGGTCGTCTGGTCGCTGGTCGGCAGTTCTGCCTTGGATGCTCGGCAGTGGCTAGGTCGCCCGATCTCCGAGGCGATCGCCGGTCGGAGAGTGTAATTCTCGACACAACAGGTATTAAATTCGAAGAGGAGGTGCAAGCTTTGTGGTTATTGGGCACATTGCCGGATACTTGGGAGACGTTTCGAACGTCGTTGTCTAACTCTGCCCCCGATGGTGTCATTTCGATAGAACTTTCTAAGGGGAACATGTTGAACGAGGAGGTCCGAAGAAAGGCACAGGGATCTTCGTCACAGTCAGATGTTCTAGTTACCAAAAGACGGTGGAGAGGTCAAAGTAGAGGTCCGAGTAATAGAGGGCCACAAAGGAGTAATTTCCGGGGGAAGTATGCCAATGTTGAATGTTACCATTGTGGTAAGAAAGGGCATACGAAGAAATTTTGCCGGCAATTGAATAAGGAAAATCGCCAAGGCCGAGAGAATTCTCAAAAGAAGGAGAGTGGTAGTAATGAAAAAGCCGAAGTAAATACTACTACCGAAGAATTCTTTGTTTGTTGTGATTATGATATGATGAATCTTGCCATAGATGATTCGAGCAGGGTGGTCGATAGTGGAGCTACGTGTCATGTTACATCACGTAGGGGTTTTTATTCCTCTTATACTCCGGGTGACTATGGGATAGTCAAGATGGGTAACGATGGGTTATCCAAGATTGTTGGAGTGGGAGACGTACACTTGAGGTTAGACACCGGTGTGGAACTTATTTTATGTAATGTAAAACATGTTACGGATATGAGGCTAAATGTGATGTCAGTTGGCTTACTCGATGATGATGGTTATCATAGTGGTTTTGGCAAGGGAGTGTGGAAACTCACTCGAGGTTCCTTGATTGTTGGAAGAGGAGAAAAGGAAGGGAAATTGTACGTGACACTTCCAAAGGTCATGATTAATTCCGTGAACACAATCGACAATAATGACATGTACGAGCTATGGCATAAGAGGCTCGGTCACATGAGCGAGAAAGGGATGGCGCTATTGTCGAAGAAGGAGGCGTTATCCGGGGTTCACAAGGTACATCTTAAAAGGTGCTCTCATTGTCTAGCCGGGAAGCAAAGGAGAGTCACCTTTAAGAGTCATATTCCTTCACGGAAGGAAAATCTTCTTGATCTTGTTCATTCCGATGTTTGTGGTCCTATGAAGACTAGGATGCTTGGTGGTTGCTGATACTTTCTCACATTCATCGACGATCACTCGAGGAAGGTATGGGCATACACCTTGAAAATCAAAGATCAAGTTTTAGACGTTTTTATACAATTTCATGCCTCGGTGGAAAGAGAGACTGGGAAGAAGTTGAAGTATATTCGGACGGACAATGGTGGAGAATACACCGGGCCTTTTTATGAATATTGCCGAGAGCAAGGAATCCGACTTCAAAAGATACCATCGAAGACTCCGCAACTCAATGGCTTGGCAGAGAGGATGAATCGGACTTTGGTCGAGAGAGCTCGATGCTTGCTCTCACATGCCGGATTACCAAAGTCGTTTTGGGGAGAAGCTTTGAATACGGCGGTTCATGTGATTAATTTGACGTCGTGTGTCCCTTTGGAGTTTGATGTCCGGGATAGAGCATGGAGCGGTAAAGACATCTCATACCGCCACTTATGGGTTTTTGGATGTAAATCTTTTGTACATATTCCGAATGATGAGAGGTCGAAGCTTTATTCCAAGTCGAAGCCGTGTATTTTTATTGGCTACGGGCTTGATGAGTTCGGGTATAGATTGTATGACCCGGTTACTAAGAAGCTTGTTCGGTCGAGAGATGTTGTTTTTGTTGAAGATCAAACGATCAAGGATGTTGAGAATGTAGAGTCGGATTCACAACATGACTATGATCTTATTGATTTGGACCCCGTTCCTCCACAACATGTTGAGATACCTGTTGGAGATGATGGCCAAAATAATGAACAACATGATACCGGTGACAACGATAAGTTGAGACAAGATGACACCGATGGAGTTCATCCCGAGCTACCCATGATGAACATGCCATCTTTTGTTCCACATAGACGGTCGACGAGGGATCGTCATCCCTCCACTCGTTATTCGGCCGATGAGTATGTTTTACTCACCGGCGAGGGAGAGCCCGAATATTTTGAGGAGGCCATGGAGGATGAGAACAAAAAGGAGTGGATGTATGCCATGGTATGTACGAGGCCCGGCATTGCTCATGTCGTGGGAGTGGTGAGCCGTTTTCTATCGAATCCGGGAAAGAAGTATTGGGAAGCATTAAAGTAGATATTTAGATATTTACGGGGTACTTCCAAACTTGGGATTACATTTGGAAATGGGAAAGCGATGTTTGTTGGTTATTCCGATTCGGATATGGCACGTAACGAAGATAACCGAAAATCCACATCCGGTTATTTGATGACGTTTGCAGGGGGAGCCGTGTCATGGCAATCAAGATTGCAAAAGTGTGTTGCCTTGTCTACAACGGAGGCCGAGTATATTGCGACAGTGGAAGCGTGTAAAGAGCTCTTATGGTTGAAAATGTTTTTACGAAAGCTAGGCTTTCGACAACGACGTTACGTGGTTCTTTGTGATAGTCAAAGTGCGATTCATTTGATGAAGAATGCGACTTTTCACAAGAGAACAAAACATATCGATGTGAGGTACCATTGGATCTGAGATGCATTGGAGGATGGTTTATTTGAATTTGATAAAGTTCAAACCGATGATAATGGTTATGATATGTTAACCAAGGCGTTGAGTAGAGAGAAGATGAAAGTGTGTTGTTCGATCGTTGGGATGGCGAACTCTTCCTATATTCCGGAAAGGGGGAGATTTGTAAGAGTTATTTCCGAAATATAGATATTTTTGGCGTCGACTGGACTTCGGGCCGCGGCACAAATCCTCCGGGCCGCGGCACTACACCTTGCAAAAGACTCCCCAGGTTTCTGCACTCCGGACCGCGGCACAAGGCAGCCGGGCTGCGACCCCCGGAAATCCTCCTACAGCACACGGCCGCGTCTGTACTACGGGCCGCGGCCCCCGGCGAATTTACTGGGCAGTTTTTCTGAGTGTGCCGCGGCACACCTGCTCGGGCCGTGGCACACGGGGTCAACCCTGCTTTTGGGTTCCCCTTTTAGGCAGATTTCCTGCGGGATTTATTCATTCCAACCATACACTCCATTTTTGAGAGAGAACACATAGAGAGAGAAACAAGAGAGAAAAGAAGGAGAGAAAAATACTTGTGTGATTTCCCGAAGGTATATCGATCGGATCGTCGTGATTGTTGACAAGAGCTTGGTAGCTATTGGGCAAACTTTTCACCGGGAGGGTTTGAGTCCGGAAGTTCGGGTATTTTGTTAGCTTTTTGTGTAAGCTATTTTGGTGTTTCCTTTTCTCGATCTTGTTGTTATTGTTGTATTCCAAATACTTGAAGAACGTTTATTACCGAGTATTTGAAAATTGTGTTGTATACCTCTAGTTTGTACTACAGACGATTGTGTATTGTGTATTGGTGTTAGTGGATTTAAGCGGCTTCGGTTCCGTGGTTTTTACTCTCGTCTTGAGGGGCTTTCCACGCTAAAATTGTGTCTCATTATTTATCGCTTTTGATATATCATTTGTATTAATTGTCGAGTTGTAATTGTTTGCCTACTCGTCGGTAACCACGAAGTTACAATTGGAGAGTGGAAAATTATCAAACGAGGTTCCGTATTTTTCGTTGTGACGTTATATTGCCGGTGTTTTCCCAACACTCTCTTGCAGGGCTGCCATTAGTGCACATCCCTCGATTTAACACTCGTCTGATCAAGGGACCTCTGATACAGGCGAGAGTTTCTCGTCCCTCCCTTAACAAAAAAACTATTGATGTCCCAAAAAACTGGACTAAAAATATGTATTAAAGTCCCCTGGGGCATAGCTCAGTGGCAAAGGAGGGGGACATAAAGTCTTGCTGAAGGCATGTAGCGTGGGTTCGATTCTTGGTGGGAGCATTCTACTCTTTTCTGGGGTTTGACCTTGCATGTGTTATCAGTTGACATGTACTCAGACCCTGGTTACTGAGGCACATCCCGCGATTTAACCGATGATTGAGAAGAGGGACCAGAACTACGATCCCCAGAATTCAATCTGGATCATAAAACAAATATGTATTAAAAATAGAACTAAATTATAAATTTGCAACTGAATACGGATAAAGTGCAACACATAAGCTTGCGTCAGACCTTTTGCCTTTGACAATCCGGCATATATTAAGGCTAATTTTTCATGAATTGAATTTTACCGAAATTAGTGAATAATAATAATAATATATAAAACAATAATGATGTATATTACAACAACAATAGAAAAATAATAGTAATTTTATATAATATTAATATAAAAATAATAATATAACATAACAATAGATATAACAACAATAAAATTATATATATTACAATAATATTAATAATAATAAAATTATTCATAATAGGGCAAATTATATATATTACTATTGATAATATTGATATCAACAAATCATTATTATATATTAATAATACTACAAATTATATATAATACTATTGATATTAATGATAATAATAACTATTAGTAATAGAATTAGATAACAATATATACAACAATAATAATAATTATTTATATTACAACAATAAACATAATAATAATGATAAGAGTAATATTAATAATAATAAATATAAATAATTTATTAATAATATTAATTAATATCAATAACACTCCTAGTAATTAATCATATTAGAAAGTAAAATATATAATAATAATTATTAGTTATATTACAACAACAAGACAATATTAATAATAATACTAAAAACATTTATAATAATTATTATATATACTATTATTGATAATATAAATAATAATAATAATAATAATAGTAATTAATAATATTAGTTCTAAATTTAAATTGAATTAAACTTAACTTAATTGAATTGAACTGAAATTCCTAAACTAAACGGTGCTGAAATTAAACCAAAAAATACATAGAGCAAATTGATACTTTTTAATATAAATAGTAATAATACTTTATAACTAACAAAATCACAAAGAATCATTCCGATACGGAAATGTGTAATGTCGGGCCGTCAAAGAATCTTACACAAGGAATTATTTAAAGTGTAACAAAATGTTTATTTATATATATATATATATATATAGGTTAAGCTAGGAAAGTTTTTTTCCATAAGAAATAAGAATGATTTTGGACCTTTGATCTTTGTTGATCAATGGCTGCGATTTGTGCACGTTGTGCTAAAAATTTAGCCTAAGTATGCTACGTGGAATATTTTTGTAGGGATATTTTTGTAATTATACATATTGCACAATTGGTATTTTCTACAATCATGGGATTTCATATCTCACTTTCTTATCTCTTCCCAACGTGTAAGCGAAAAGTTTGACGTGATTTTTTTTCTCTTTCCTTCATCTCTTCGTTCATCATATAGATTCCCTAAGTTCATACAGCTAATCCGTTGTTCAAGAATTTCAGCCGCCGCCGTTTCTCTTCTAGGGCACTCTGCGGCTGCTTAAATAGGTGAAGCCGCCGCCGCTGTAGTAGGGTACCCCATTGCAGCCCCTCCTCTATGCCTACTATACGTCATTTTTCAACCATGGAAGACGCAATATGAGGTGCTAGATCCGGTTATGCTTGACGCAATAAAATTTCAGTGCACATGCCGAAAACAAAATCAAATAGTTCCTTTTCATTTATTTTTCGTTTGAGACAGTGGGAAGAGGGGCATTGACGAATTGTTCAGAGAGAATACGAGTTAGGGAACTGCTACCCTGATGTATTTGTTTTCAGCACCTTTATGTGATGGTTTCTGCACATATTGAAGAACATTTTAGCATCTTTGATAATATTGTTTTGATAATTATTGTGATGTAATTTGTGTGATAGTTAGCATTTAAATTTGTAAAATTTTGCATTGTTAATACAGTGTATTTCTATTAATATTTTAATAGTAGAGTTTAGCATTAAATGTTATTTATGTTAGCACATTTAATAGGTAATACTTATGTAATGCTTGCATTGCAGCTTATGGGATTTACAAATGTAGTAATTTATAATTACTGAAGGAATAAGTGGATCAAATATTAACCTGACAGTTAACAACATTCAGTAAATTATAATTATTTTTTACCGACACTCAGTATGTTACTTTTTCATGAAAATCCAGACAGTAAAAGCTTCATCAAAAATGGAAAAGAACTAGAACTACTGAAGGAATAAGTGGATCAAATATTATAATTACTGAAGGAATAAGTGGATCAAATATTAACCAGACAATTAACAACATTCAGTAAATTATAATTATTTTTTACCGACACTTAGTATGTTACTTTTTCATGAAAATCCAAAGAGTAAAAGCTTCATAAAAAATGGAACAGAAATAATGAAGGAATAAATGGATCAAATATTAACCAAGAGATACTGCTGCTCAGCTATTGCAGTTCAATACAAACTATTTTCAAATATCAAAATTTCCATAAACAACGAACACTTGGTAGAT
Organism: Orobanche coerulescens; assembly: GCA_033398695.1. Taxonomy (NCBI): domain Eukaryota; kingdom Viridiplantae; phylum Streptophyta; class Magnoliopsida; order Lamiales; family Orobanchaceae; genus Orobanche; species Orobanche coerulescens. The sequence goes on from CM065814.1 coordinate 132,039,357, forward strand.
AGATTGTACCATTAATCATAAAACATTTTCTGATATGTAAAAAAAAAAAAAAGTTAAAAAAATAAATAAAATTGTGAACCTACAAAATTGATCACGAAAAATTGGTCGACGAGCTAGGAATTCATGGAACTCAACAATTTAAGAGCCAGTTCCTCTTGCTCTGCCAATGTAGAAGCATCCATGCTCGCATTATCCTTGCCTTTGATCGTCCTCTCACCATCATCATCACTTTCGCTGTCGAAATATTTCTTGGACTTTTTGTTAACTCTTTCTGAAAGTGAGGGATGGTCTTCGCTTGCATCACCACTATCCTCCTCGTCTCTATCTCTTTTCAACTTCATCTTTTGTTTGATGCGTTTTTCTTTCCGACGTTGGTGCTCTAATGCTTTATCTTCCTTGTCAACCACCTTCAACTCTTCTCTCAACAAGGCGTATCTTTGCTTTACTGCAACGTCAGGAGTAGCATATCAACTTTAAGAGTAAATATCAATCAAGTGTTCTTATTTTCTACCTTTGCTTCTGATTCTAAATACATTAACTAGACTCTTCAAACTCCCCATCCAGGGGAGGAGGGGTTTAAATTTCCAAATTTATTTCAATATTTATTTTCGAGAATATAAAAGCTGTTCACATGCAAATAAAAACACTTTTTAGGACCGCGGTTTTTTAACTTATTCAACTTTTAACTTCTCTTCTGGAAATACTTCTAATACTCAACTATTTTAACTTCTACTATGATAAATCACTTTCTAAATGCAAGAAGTTTTACCGCACCGCTTAAAGAACGGTTGTGTCACGACGTGGTACTAACTCAAAACAACTCTCTCTGTCCCATCCGAAAAGTGTACTTCAGTTATTATCATCAATTACACCTTAATCCCAACTATATTGGTTGGGATCTGTGCATGAAGATTTTAGTGTCAATTAATCGTCTAAAATTAGTTAACACTATAATTCATGAAAAAACAAAGCGGCAAAGTTTTAAGCTGGATGCGCTTCCTGTCGCAACCTTCATACGAAGGAGGGAAGAGTGTACTTTGATTAATGTACAACTTTTTGATTTGTCATTTTAATGAAAGTAAAACTCATTTTAAACCATTCATTTTCACTTACTTTATTTAAAAAAAAAATGCAATGAACTATAACTGTAATTTATACGACAACTACAATCTTAAGGGGTATTATTCAAATTTTAATACAACAACAACAACATCTAAGCCTTAGTCCCAAAATGATTTGGGGTCGGCTAACATGAATCAAACTTTGAAACCGTCAATAATCGTTACATAAATAACATAAAGGGAAAAAAGAGGGAAAAAGTAGAGAAAAAAGCAAATAAAAAAAGAGAATGAATGAAAAAAAAAAAAAAGAAAAAAAGATAACATGAAATAAAAGAAAATAGGAATTAAAAAAAAAAAGAATCAGACTCCATCCACCATCCGTATTCTTTCCCGCCACATTTGCCTCTCCATCGCCATACTTTCTCCAATTCCAAGAAACCGCATATCATTTTCAATCATCTTTATCCAAGTTTTCTTAGGTCTTCCTCTACCTTTCACAACATTACTTGCTCCCCAACTTTCTAGCCTCCTCACTGGGGCATCAATAGGTCTTCTTCTCACATGACCAAACCATCGTAATCGATTCTCCATCATCTTGTCTTCTATAGACGCAACTCTTACCTTCTCTCTGATCACCTCATTTCTGAGTCGATCCTTTTTTGTATGACCACACATCCATCGTAGCATACGCATCTCTGCCACATTCATCTTTTGAACGTGACACTGTTTTACAGCCCAACACTCGGTGCCATATAACAGCGCAAGCCTAATTGCCGTGCGGTAAAATTTACCCTTTAATCTATGAGGCATGCCGGTATCACATAAAACCCCTGTGGCACACTTCCACTTCAACCACCCTGCCTTTATTCTGTGAGCCACATCGCCATCTAGCTCTCCATCCTTTTGGATAATAGATCCAAGATACCGAAAGAAAGTGGATCCATGAACAACTTTCCCATCAAATGTGATCATCCCCGCCTCTCTATCACTGTTTTCGCTAAACCTACACTCCATATATTCAGTCTTACTTCTGCTCAGCCTAAAGCCTCGAGCTTCCAAAGTATCCCTCCAAAGTTCCAATTTCTGTTGCACTCCAACCTTCGTTTCATCAATCAACACAATATCATCTGCGAACATCATACACCACGGCACGTCATTTTGAATTTCTCTTGTCAATTCGTCCATGACTATGGCAAAGAGAAAAGGACTAAGAGCAGATCCTTGATGCACCCCAATCGTAATAGGGAATTCTTCTGTCCTCCCAACATTAGTACGTACACTTGTACTAGCTCCCTCATACATGTCCTTTATAATGTCAATATATTTACGCGATACACCCTTCTTTGCTAAGGCCCACCAAAGTACTTCTCTTGGTACTTTATCATATGCCTTCTCTAAATCAATAAAAACCATATGCAGATCTTTCTTTTATCTCGATAATGTTCCATCAACTATAGGATAAGATAAATTGCTTCCATGGTCGATCTTCCAGGCATAAATCAAACCGATTTTACGCTATCTTCACACATTTCGAGCCTTTGTTCAATCACTCGTTCCCACAACTTCATGGTATGACTCATTAGTTTAATTCCGCGATAATTAGAACAATCTTGAACATCACCTTTGTTCTTATACAAAGGGACGAGAATACTTTTCCTCCATGCTGATGGCATCTTATTGCTTCTCCAAATCTTATTGAAAAGCATAGTTACCCATTCGATCCCTCTCTCCCCCAAACACCTCCAAATTTCAATAGGTATACCATCTGGTCCTTCTGCTTTCTTTGACCCCATCTTCTTCAATACAATTGTCACTTCACCCTTTTGGATTCTTCTCTTAAACTCTCGGTTAACCATACTTGAGGGGATGTTTAAATTCCCAATATCTTGTTCTTGATGGCCATTGAATAGTGTATCAAAATATGACCTCCATCTCTCTTTTATCTCTTTATCTTGAACCAAAACTTTTTGGTCAGTATCTTTTACACATTTAACTTTTCCAATATCTCGCGTCTTCTTCTCTCTCATTCGAGCAAGTTTATAGATATCTTTTTCCCCTTCTTTAGTATCTAATCTTGCATATAATTCTTGATTGACCTTTGATCGGGCATTTCGCCTTTGCCTTTTTAGCTTCGAGCTTTCTTGTACTTCTCATAATTCTCATCGCTCGAGCATTTACCCGAGACCTTATAACATTCACGTTTGGTCTTTATCGCTTGCTTAACTTCATCATTCCACCAAGATGTGTCCTTACTTGATGGTATGTTTTCTTTAGATTCTCCTGGACTTCTTTTGCAACTTCCTTTATGTTGTGTTCCAACAAGTTCCACATCGAATCTATATCCATCTCCGTGCAATCGGACCAAATACCACTATCGGCAATCTTAGCCACAAAAGTATGTCGACTCTCCCTTGGAGCTTCCACCACTTAATTCGAGGGTCAACTTGTGGTCTTCTCTTTCTTAAGTGCCTCTTACCTCGAAAGTCAAGCACCACAACCCTATCTTGTGTTGCGGCACTCTCACCGGTATTACCTTGCAATTAGTAAAACTTTTCCTCCAAACATTCCTTACTAAAAAGAAATCAATCGACTTGCATTACCTCCGTTTCTATATGTCACCAAATGAGAGTCCCTTTTCTCGAACCAAGTGTTCATAATACCCAGTCATGAGCTAATGCGAAATCCGATATATCATTTCTGCTTCATTCCTGTCCCCCAAAACCAAAGCCACCATGAATGCTCTCAAAGCCATCTCTGCTAACAAACATGCCCATTGAGGTCACCACCAATGATCAATTTCTCACCCATAGGAATTCGTTCGACAACCTCTTCCAAATCTTCCCAAAATTCTTGTTTGATCGATGCATCCAATCCTACTTGTGGTGCATAAGCACTTATGATAGTTAGAAACTCATCCCCTATCGCAAGCTTAGTACTCATTATTCTATCGCTCTTTCTTGACACTTCCACCACATCATCAATGAATTCTTTATCAATGACGATACCCACTCCATTTCTACTTCTATCCTTTCCAGAGTACCAAAGCTTGTAACCCCAAGGAGCTAACACTCTTGCCTTCTCGCCAACCCACTTAGTCTCTTGTAGACACATTATGTGAATTCTCCTCCTTTTCATAACCTCCCCCACTTCTGCTAATCTCCCCGTCAAAGAGCCAACGTTCCAAGTTCCAAACCGCACCTTACTACCCTTACTAGCCGCAAGAACTAACTTCTCTGTCTGTCCCCGTCCACGCTGCAAGGATTCTTACACATTTGACACCACACCCATACTTCGAGGTGGCGCGCCGCTCGGCGGACGACCTAGCAACCTCTGCATATTTTCCACTACACCCGGGCCTATGAAGTGTAGCGCATCCTTGCTCATTTGACACCACCCTCGGATGTAAAGGTGGCGCGCCGCTTCAGGCGGCGACCTAGCAACCTCGCATACTTATCACCGCACCCGGCCTATGAAATGCGTAGCGTCGCTTCTGAGGAGACGCCCCAACGATTTTCAATGTTTGATTCATGTCCATGGAATGTGACGAGTTTTACGCTGGCTGCCACTAACCTACCGCAACCCTCCTCTTTTATCCGGGCTTGGGACCGGCAATGGATGTCAAGAAGACACCCACAGGCAGAGTTTATTATTCAAATTTTAATTAGATATAAAAATTTTATATTGACTGTATACACTTCTATCGGGCGACAAAATCATGTCTTGAAGGTACCCTCTTTAAGTGGGACAGGGACAGAGGGAGTATATCTTTTCAAATGGTCTGTTTGCACTTTTGGATTTGGTCAAAAACTAGTGGAACATAAAGTTAAATATTGCTCCAGTCAGAAGAAACATTAGATAGGTTAACCGGTTTAGTCCATGGGGGTACCGCCTGTACTGCGACCCCCATGTAAAAACACAACACGTGGCGCGCGCGCGCGCACACACACACACACACACACACACACACATATATATATATATATATAAAATTAAATTCTTTAATTTATTTAAAAATTTAAGGATACAATTAATGAATATAATAATTCGAATTGGTGAACCTTTCAAATTTTATGCTTTCAAATTGCTAAGGTTTCTATTTTGAAACCCTTACTACAGGTAGTAGGGATCGAAACTATTTAGAAGGGGTTATGTTTGAAAACTCCTACTTTCAGTTTTGCAGGGGTCGAAACTATTTAGAAGGGGTTATGTTTGAAAATTCATACTTTCAGAAAACCCCTACTTCCAGTTTTGTTGGGGTCGAAACTATTTAGAAGGGGTTGTGTTTGAAAACTCCTACTTTCTGAAAACCCATACTTTCAGTTTAATTTTTAAAATTGAACTGTACACTCCCACTTTAATTAACCCCTACTTTCAGAAAACCCCTACTTTCAGACACATGTCGAATTTTTACACAGGGTCGTACAAACAAAATACTAATATATATTCATTAATTGTATCCTTAATTTTTAAATTACATTAAATTCAAATTATTATATTCATTAATTGTATCTTTAAATTTTTAAATAAATTAAAGAATTTAATTTATATATATATATATATGTGTGTGTGTGTGTGCGCGCGCCACGTGTTGTGTTTTTACATGGGGGTCGCACTACAGGCGGTACCCCCATGGACTAAACCAGGTTAACCAAAGTCCTAAAGTACAAATGGCCCCTACCTTTATTCTGTGCGCGCAAACATACGAAATAATTTTTCAAACTCTTCACCTAAAGCAAATTTAACATATCCAGAAAGCACTAAAATTACCTTTGTTCTTGTCCAGCTTAACAGAGTCGGACTCCGTCAAGGTGTCAGCTAGTCTTGCAAGAGGTGGTAAGGTGTTGCCTTCGTCGTCAAATACAACCCTAGTACCTACGGGTCTATTCAAATTAATCTTCAACTTCTTTTTCTTCAAAACCCTGGTTGCAGACCTGCAATAAAGAAGCAGGTTTTTTTACGAACAGAATGTGCAGGAGATAAATGAACCGAACTTATTACATCCTCAACTGCAACTCTTCTTTCAAGTAATATAATGCAAAAAAAAAAAAAAAAAAGAACTAGCAAACATGACAAATGCCAGAAAACAATGTGAAGTAGGGGTATAAGTGAGCTGAGCCAGATTGTGAGCTACTCGTGATTGAGTCGAAAAAAGCTCGAAACCAACTCGAGGTTAGTCAAGCCGAGCTCGAGCTCCTACACTATTCAAGTAAGTCTCGAGCTCAGTGATACTCAGCTCGATAGGCTCGCAAGCCTAATGGAGCACTACTAGATTTACCATTTTACCCTTAGTATGTATATTATTTATAGATTTACATTAATTATATAAAAATATAATATTATTAATAACCAAATTAATGATATTACACAACTCAAGTTGAGCTGAGCCAAACTCGAAATTACCGAGTTTCCAAACGAGTCGTGCTCAAGCCGGACTTCGAGTTTAGTAGCCGAGCTCAAGCTCGATCCTGCCCATGTTCGACTCGGCTGGGACCGATTACACTCCTAATGTGAAGCAACAATCAAATAACATTCCCTTATGTTTTTGCCAAAAGGTGTAGAATGTCCTAAAATGTGAATATGAAACACGAATAAATGAAAAACATACAAATCATCTCTGATATCAATAGTGTTCTGTTTTCCCGCAAGCCCAATATCCTTCTCCAGAAGAAAAACATCATCCAGTTCAAGTTCTGCTTTCACAGGCCTACCCGCTCCGGAAATTCCTTTTAAGAGCTCAGATGGATTCTCGTGAGCATTGCTATCTGGAACAAGGGTCAGCTCTTCAGACACTTCTTTGCCCTTGGAATTATGTTTGAGAAAACGGACTTTGGGAGCCATGGGAAGACCCAACGATGCAGCAAATTCATCAATTGGAAGTTTGGTGACTTCAAAAATCTCCTTATCGGGCTGCTTGTGGATGGACTTCAAATATGTGATGAAGGCTCTCCGAGCCAAATGCTGTAAATCAGGGAATTTCACTAACAAAGCAGCCAGCAAACGAGAAACAGGTTGCAATACTTTGGTATTTGCCTGCACAAAATTGATTCAAAAAAAAGGAAGAATATGGGTTACAAAAATGATAAATCTGTTCTGGCTCGCATTTTCCATCAGCTGCTTTGTGAATGTTCTGGAAAAAGGTGTCAGACCTTGGTAAGTCGGATAGGTATCCTCTTTTCTTGTAATTTGTCGAGCATTTTTGTTTCCGAGGGTGTAAGGAACAAGATTGATCGTCCGCCGGAAAGGTAACGAGCAGTTCGTCCCACTCTGTGTATGTAAGAATCGACATTGTCCGGGCAATCGACCTGGAAATGTTTAAATAATCAAATCAATAAGTTGATTCTGAAGACATGCTTCCAAAAATGAAACTCTGCATTTGAAAAATGGGGGGTAATTAGAAGAACCACCCTGCGGGTTGGTTGGGGTATATACAAAAAAGGAAAAAGAAAAAAATCAGCTGTTATAAAAAATACCTAAATCACTCATGAGATTTGATTCAGTCTTTACATTTTGCCCCAACCGTTAGTTGATCTAACGGAATTTACTTACATCATCACATGTTTTACAGTGACACCACTCAATTTCAAAATATTACAAATTGCCCCAAATTTTCGTCCGACAATCTCTAATATTGGAAATAGTTACGGGATGTAAATGTAAAATGTAAGATGAAAGGTTCCCACTTGAAGAGGGTAATTTGGTTAAGGTACAACTTTTTTATTTTAGTCATTTTAACGAAGACAACTCGTTTTAAACTCATTATTTAAATTTTTTTTCCAATCAACTACTATTGTGATTTACCCTCTTCAAGTGGGACAAAATCATGTCTTGAAATTACCCTCTTCAGGTGGACAGATAGAGTAATATTTACAAGGATGAACGGATGTAAATGAAAGAATATTTGAGGATGTCAGTAACGCATGACACCTCCAATTAACGGCAGGTGTAAAATATAAGATGAAATGTAATTACAGGGGTGGTTTCCCTAATTTTCAAAGATAAGTAGTTCTTTTTTTTTGGAACAAACCTTAAGTGTAGTTTTTGTAGACCCCCCCTTTTGAAATTGCCAAACTTCATTAGTTCATGTAATAGACAAAGTGAGACCAACCTGGACAACCCAATCGACAGCCTTGTTGAAATCAAGCCCCCTAGCTGTAACATCGGTGGAAAACAAAACAGAACGTTGCTCACAGAACTGTGCATGTATCCCCATACGTCTCTCCAGCTTCATCCTTCCATGGAGGCATTTCAATGGAATTCCCGGGCGTAGTTTCTTAAACGCTTCACATACAAATTTTACCTATGGCACAGCACAATTTCCGGATAAGGCAAGTTAAAGAAATCAGATGTTAACAAAACAAAGAGAAAAAGGGAAGACGGAAGAATGCAGAGGTAAAAAGGCAACTCAATAAAACATGCTGCGGCTGTTTTTTTTGTCATTTAAGCAATCTCTTAGATTTAACTTTAAGAAGTCATTTATTAGTTCCCATCTTCAACCCTAAATGACTATTTTGCCTGTCTTTAATTGGATTGGGAAGATAATCTCTATAGAAATAGAAGAAAGTATCTATTAATTAGCAATGGAAAAACTCGGAAAAGAGGCGTTAATTGCACCTTCAAAACTTAAAACCATATATAAAAAAATACAAAGAAGCGACCATTAGAAAAAAACTGAGGGAGTAGATATATGCAAAAAAGTTTCAAGTGTGCACTTTAATCCCCTATTGTTTGGACCTAATAAAGACAGTACATGAATGGACCACATACTCCAAATCCATGTCCTTAATTCAAGAAACAGACACAACTACATGCACCCAAGAGAGATGACTTGTCAGTGATACTGACAACAAAAAATAACAATGTCATAAGCACTTATCACAGTCCACTGGAGTCTGAACACAACAGCTATCCATATCAGCAGAATATATAAATCGAATCTGTATATTACCCCAAAAAAATAAAAAATAATCTTAGACGCCAAAATTTATATGAGGTAACTAAACATAAACCAATGAAGGAAGAAACGGGCATTTGAGTATTGGAAATTCGATGGATAAATCAAGCCGAACTATTTGCTCTCACTACTTGGAAGAAGACAAACATTACCTGCTTGCAGCTTGAAAGAAATACCAGTACTCTTGAATTAAGATGTGCTTTCAGAAAACTCCACAGCATGTCTAGTTTCTGATCAAGATGAACAATCATAGCTGTCTGCTCCAAACGATTTGGAGTAGCAGTTTTAGACTCCTTATGCACACTGATATATTCTGGGTCCTTCAGACTGAGCCTTGCCAGATCTTGAAGCGACTTTGTCTGAGTGGCAGAGAATAACAAGGTTTGTCTTCGTTTTGGTAATTGAGATATTATTGCATTTAATTCTTTCTTAAATCCCACATCAAGAATACGATCTGCTTCGTCAAGAACTAACACCTGTTCCCAGGTCAGTAAAACCCACATCAGCTACTATATTATCAGAGCGCAGTTTAAAGGATAAGAGGACAAATAGAAGCTTAAACCCATGCTTCTAGGGAGGGAGGGGAACTGTGATCGGGATACAAGCATCCATCTAAAACAAGAATAATAGTATCGGTCATTGTATTCTCCCCATTACTTCACTAAAATTTGAGTAATCCGTTTCACAAGACTAATAATCTAACAGGTAAAAAAGTAAAGAACATGGTGTATTATATATGAGTGTGCCCACAAATGCCAATAACAAGAAGGTTCATCGACAAACTGCATAGCATATAAACAAAACAATATAAAAGAAATCATTACCTAAAACCAAGCATACAAATGGAGAAGGGGTGGGGTGGGGGGGTATTGGTCAAAAGAACCTGAAGTTGTGAACAATCAAAATTTGGAGTCTCGTCCATGTGCTGAAGAAGCCTGCCTGGAGTACACACCAATATGTTCAACTCATTAACACGCTCTTTCTCCATGTCAACATCTTTGCGACCACCAATCAAAAGGCCAGCACTAAAGTCATGGTGCTTCCCCACAGATTCTAATACTTCAAAAAGCTGATCAGCTAATTCCCTTGTTGGGGATATTATAATGCATCCAACCCCATCCTCCGGACTCCATCTAGCTCGGTATAACTTCTCTAAAACCTGAAGAACGATGTAGTAAAACATTTTTGAAGCATAATATGGGTAAAAAATCTAAATGCAATAATCTCAGAGAAGAAGGGCAGGAACAAATGATTTCAATATCGCATATTTAGCTATCTAGAAAAAAAGGCGGCCCGAAAAAAAATAAAAGGAAAAAAAAAAAAATTCACATCTGGCATAGATTCCAATATAGTGCTCTTGTTAGGTAAATCGGTCCTTAATCTTGTAACTGAGTCACAGAGACAACCATAGTTGTTAGAGGCGCGCCCGAGGCGCACCCGAGGCGCTAGGGGCGCCAACGGCAGCGCCTCCTGGAAGGCGAGGCGGGCGCGGGGAGGGAGGCGGGCGTCTTTGTGCGCCTAGCGCACCTCCGAGGACCTTTAATAATATTATATATATATATATATATATATATATATATATATTAGAAAAATTAGGGTTTACTCTTCTCCACTCCTCTCATCCCGTCTTCACAACTCACTCCAACTTCCCACTGCTGCTGGCACCACCGCCGCCGGCCGCCGCCGACACCGCCGCCGCAGACTCCACCGCCGTCGCCGCCTGATTCTGGTAAGTTTTGGCTATTTTTTTATGTTTATTTCAGTTTTTTTTTGTTTATTTATTGTATAATATAATATGTGATATGATTTATCATATTTTCAGCTTTTTGTATCTAAAGGTTATATTTTCTGTTTTTATGTTTATTTTTCTGTTTTTTTTCATTATTTTTTAATTTCTCATTTGATTAATATGTGATATAGTTTATCATATTTTCAGCTTTTTTGTATCGAAATATTATATTTTCTGTTTTTATGTTTATTTTCCTGTTTATTTTATGAAGAGTAATTGATATATAATATTGGTATTTAAACAGATTATCGTATAATGGAGGAAGAGAGTGGTAGTGGTGCTAGTGGCATTGGACGAAACTTATCTCGTCAACGTCCATCTAAAGACCCAGCTTGGAAGTACTTCACAAGGGTTAGATCTGAAAACAAAAACGACTTAACCTGCAACTTTTGTGAGCAAGTTTTCAAGGGTGGTATCTATAGAGCCAAACAGCATTTATCAAGAGGGCATAGAAATGCCGTGGGATGCAAAAAATGCCCACCACATGTCTGAGAAGAGATTCAAATCTACATGAAAAAGATTGAGAAGCTAGATTTGTCAAGGGTTGCAATTCCAGACTTTGAGGATGTAAACCCTTTCAATTCTGGACCGGCTGAACGATTTGAAGAGCAGGAGTGTCGTTCATCTACGTTGTCAACTGCAAATCAAATGAGAAAGCGAAAACAAGGTCCTATGGATCTTTTTGTAAGTAGTAGCATCGATTTAAGCAAAGTTGGAAGAAAAGATAAGCAAACGGTGTTGGATGAAGCACGTATGAAGGAATTGAAGGATAAAGCTTATCAAAGCTTTACAAAATGGATGTATGACGCTGCAATTCCATTCAATGCCGTCAATCATCAGAGTTTGAAAGAAGCTTTCATGGATATTGGACGGTATGGAGTAGGTTTGGAACCACCTTCATATCATGAGGTGCGAGTTCCTTACCTAAAGAAGGTGGTTGAGCACGTAAATGAAGATTACGTGAAAATTTGTGAAGAGGAGTGGGCTAAGTATGGATGCAGTTTGATGGTTGATGGTTGGACGGATAGGAGACAGAGAACTTTGATCAACTTTTTGGTTAATTCTCCTAAGGGTTCTGTTTTCATAGATTGTATTGATGCTTCTGGTTACTCGAAGACAGGGGAGAAAATGTTTGAGTTGATTGACAAATTTATAGAGCGAGTGGGAGTAAAGAATGTTGTCCAAGTTGTTACTGACAATGCAAGTAACATGGTGGCTGTTGGAAAGCTATTGGAAGCAAAGAGGACAAATTTGTATTGGACTCCGTGTGCTGCTCATTGCCTTGATCTTATTCTAGAAGACATAGGGAAATTGCCCGAAGTGAAGGTGACATTGAAGAAGGCAATGAGTGTGACTGCGTATGTTTATACCCGTCCAGGGGTGGTGAATAAGTTGAGAGAATACACTTCAGAGGAGGAGCTTTGTAGGGCGGGTGTTACAAGATTTGCTACAGCCTTTCTCACATTAGAAAGGATGTTCAGCTTGAAGGAGAGTTTGAGGAGGATGTTCACTTCAGATGATTGGACACAAAGTAAGTGGAGTAAAGAATCTGATGGTAAGAAGATTAATGCAATCATCTTATCAACAAGTTTTGGAGCAATGTCCACTACATTTTGAAGATATTCTCTCCTCTAGTTTGTGTTTTGATGTTGGTTGATGGTGAGAGAAAACCGGCTATGGGCTACATATATGAGGCTATGGATAGAGCAAAGGAAGCAATTGCAGCAATTTTTGATGGAGATGCAGATAAGTTCAAAAAGGCATTTGATATCATTGACAAAAGATGGAATTGTCAACTCCATCGTCCTTTGCATGCTGCGGGCTATTATTTAAATCCAGAGTTCTTTTATGCGAACAAGGATTCAATTGAAGGAGAAGTGATGGATGGCTTCCTTAGTGTCTTGGAGAGAGTGGTGCCCGACTTTAATGATCAAAGCAAAATCACTCTCCAGCTTGCTGCTTATCGGAATGCCACAGGTGGCTTTGGACGGGATGTTGCAATTAGGCAACGTAAAACCATGTCCCCAGCTTTATGGTGGGAAACCTATGGTTCACACACTCCGAAGTTGCAAAAGTTAGCTGTTAAAGTGCTTAGCCTTACTTGTAGCTCTTCCGGTTGTGAACGCAATTGGAGCATATTTGAAAATGTAAGTAGTAATTATTTTACTTAAATAATTATTATTGTTATTATTATTATTATCATCATGTCATTAATTGAATGTTTATTGTTAATATTTAGGTTCATGCCAAAAGAAGATTTAGATTAGATCAACGTAAGATGAGTGACTTGGTGTTGGTAAAATACAACCGTGCATTGAAGCGTCGGTATGATGGATGTGATTCGATTGATCCCATTGCTTTGGATTTCATCGATGAAAGTAATGAGTGGTTGATGGGTAAAATGGATGATGAAAATGGTGAAGATGACGAGTTGGTGTTTGCGGGTGAAGATTTGACGTGGGGAGATGTTGGTAAGGCTATGGGAGTTGAGGAGTCCATGTATTCTACTAGAGATAGAGGAAAGCAATGCTCAAGTTCTCGACCATCTACACAAGTGAGTAAGGGGAAATGGAAAGTTTATGAGAGAAGGAGAAAGGGGAAGGGAAAAGAAAAGAAGAAGACGTCATCATCTAGACTTAGAGATGAGCAAGATGAAGATGAATTTAAAGATAAGGAAAGTGAGGAAGAAGAAGATGTGTTGCCAGAGTTTGATGAGGAGGAGGAAGAGGAGTGATAGTTTAATTGAGACTTTAAGAAGTGTTGAACTTAAACATGTCTTTTGTGTGTTGGTTTTTGTTGGTTATGTGTTGGTTCTTGTTGATTATGTGATTTATTATTGAAGTTGAAGTTAAATGAATTCTTAGACTTAATTACATGAATTATATTTTTTTATTAATTTTTAATTAATTTTGCGCCTCTCGGCTCGGGCGCTAGGGCAGCCTTTGCGCCTCTGTGCGCCTCTCGCCTCTAACAACTACGGAGACAACTACATATATCAAAATAGCATTATTCACCTGGGTCAGACCAATAACAATTTTGTACAATATGCCCTTACCTGACTTTTCTCACTCAACATAATCATCACCAAATTCTGAGTAATATATTTACAAGGCAAACGAGAGACAAGTCTGTGCCCCGTGTTAATATATATTGAATTAGTGAAGTCATATTTTTCATGGAGCTGGATACCTTATCTTCCTTTCTTTACAACCACGACATAAGGATCAGGCTCAAACTTCAACCAGTTCTCTGGAAACTCAACATAATCACCACCAAATTCTAAGTACTATATTTACAAGCCAAACGAGAGACAAGTCTGTGTCCTGCCTTTTTTTTCCTTCGTGATAATACATATAATTTTCGAAAGCTTGAGATATATAAATAGTACAAGTTTATGGGATTGAATTCTCACCCAGTGCTATATAGACTAGAACTTGAATCTCGTTCATCTAAAAATCATTTTCGAATGTGACCTAAAAGAGGAAAAGGATCAATTTCATGCTAATTTTTCGCCAATTCCTAGGCGACATTTCAGTTGAAGTCAACCATTCGAGTCCTACACAAGGCAACTATGAAGTGATACATTAATACTCGATCTTCAGCAAACAAACATTTGCAACAAAAGCAACTAACCAATAGACACATCAAAAACATGACACCATAAACTAAAACAAAGAAGAATAAACTGAGCCGGTCCAGAGAGGAGCCAAGTGAGGTATCTCGGTTTTCAAAATTTTCCAATAACAAATCTTCTGATTTTGATATAATTATTTTCGAATTCTAGCCACATTTTAAAAATTTGTCAACATACATGATTTATACCGTTAAATGACCCCAAAAAATATTCACGTATAAAAAGACCACATTTTAAATATTCGCCGAGAATCTCAGGATCGGTCCTGACTGAATAAACAAAAACTCCAAGCAAGGCCAACTAACCGGTACAACAAAAGCTAAAGTCTTGCCAGACCCAGTTTTAGCAGCTCCTAGTATATCGCGACCGCAGAGAGAGTGCGGCAGAGAAGCCCTTTGTACGTCAGTCATCTTCGAATATTTTGCCTGCGACAACCCATCCTTCGTTCTCTTGGACAGAGGCAATTGGGTAAACTTAATGGCGCCGGCGTATGAAGAAAACGAACCGTCGGGTAGCCTTCCTATCGGTGACTTTGGAGACGGCGGAGGAAGGGACATCGGGTTGGAGCCGGATTCGGGTTTTCCCGAATCTATCCATGACTCGAGAAGCTCGATTTCTTTGACCTCCGATAGGCGTTTCTGTAGCTTGAATTTCTTCGTTTTCGGTTTTCTCATTTTTCAGGCGATTAATCGGCGACGCTAGGAACCTCTTCACACCGTAGGGTTTAGGGTTTCGGAGGGAGTGGTTTACTAATGAAACTTGCTTGTGCTTGCTTCAGTGGAGAAGAAGATGCCTGGTTTTAGGGCAGCCGGTAATAAGTTAACACGAAGGATTATCGTTGGGCCATTCTCTAGCGTAAGAATAACCCCTAATTTGGAAAAAGAAATATTCGGGACGTATGATAAAAATCTACTATATAATAATACGGTTAAATTTATAGGTATCACATTTGTATAAAAACCAAACCAAATAATTATATTTAGATTCGATTTTTTTACCTCTATTTCTTTTGAAATCAAGTCGAATTTTTGAAAAAAAAAAAAAAAGATAAATCTTGAAAAATAATTTATCATGATTAAGAGAATATGAGAAAATAATTTTGATATGTACCTTAAAAATAAAGATAAAATCAATAATATTCTCCACTTCCCTTTAAGTGAGAAGTTTCTATCTTTTTCAATTATTAAAAAATGCAAAACTATAACATGATTTTTTAATTTTATTCTTGATATATGACTCGCTCATTCCGACATAAAATAAGAGATTTCATTTTTTCAATTCCCAAAATAAGTTTTCAGTTGGATATGAATTATTTTTATACTGAAATTACACGTATTTCAATAAATTATTTTTTCTCATAAAAAAACTACATTCATGTTATTTTCGACATATTTTGACACAATTTATCTCGACTGATTTGAACCCGAGATGCCATTTTCAACCCATTTTACACCGGGGCGTCATTTTGTACATGTTCATTTCGACTCTAATATTATTTTTAACTCGTTTTGTCCAGGACGTCATTTTCTACCTGTTTCGCCACGGAAAGTCATTTCGGCTCATTCTCCCTCGGGGCATCATTTCGACTTATTTCGTCCTAGGACGTCATTTTCGAATTGTTTTGCTCATGGGCGTCATTTTTGACATTTCGTCAGGTGACGTCATTTTCGACCCATTCCATTCGGGGAGGTCATTTTCGCCTCGTTCTACCCCGAGGATGTCATTTTCGCCCCGTTCTGTCTAGGATGTCATTTTGAACTCATTTCCTCTAATCAGTTCCGTCCCGGGGCGTCATTTTTTACCTTCGACGACATTTTCGACGTTTCGCTCACGGACGTAATTTTCGATCCATTTCGCCACAGGACATTATTTTTGACTTGTTTCGTCTTGGGATGAAACAATCGAAAGTAATATCTCATGACAGAACAGGTCGAAAATAACGTCACGAGGCAAAAACTGTAGACCATCATCTCGTGACGAAATGGGTTGAAAGTATTGTCTTGTGACGAAACAGGTCGAAAATGACGCCCAATGACGAAATGAGTTGAAAATAATTTCCCGGGATCCTGAGGGAAAAATCGATGAAAATGACATTTCAAAACGAAAACAGACAAAAATGACGTTCTAGGCGAAATGGGCCGAAAAAGACATTTCGGGGCTAAACAAGTAAAAAAATAACATATCGTAATCAAACGGGTCAAAAATATCAGCACATGGCGAAACAAGTTGAAAATGACGTCTAGGGGTGAAATAGACCGAAAATAGTGTCAGGTGACGAAACAAGTCGGAAATGGCATTTCGGGGCAAAACTGGTAAAAAATAACGCCCTGGAACGAAACGACTCAGGAATGACATTTCCGACGAAAATAGTCAAAAATGATGTCTCGGGTGAAAATGGTCGAAGATAACATCGGTTGGCGAAACGGGTCGAAACCGTCGTCTAGGGCAAAGCTGGTCGAAATGTCGTCCCCGAGCAAAATGAGTTGAAAATGACGTCCCGGTGCAAAATCGATCGGAAATAATATCTCAGACAAAGCTGGTCGAAAATTGGTGTGACAAAACTGGTCGAAAATGATGTCCCAATACAAAAAGGTCGACAATAGCATTCACGGTCCAAACAGGTCGAAAACGTCGTCCCATCGCGAAACTTGTAGAAAATATCGTCTTTAGGCGAAACGGGTCGAAAATGACGCTCATCGGTCGAAAATAATGTCTCGTGGCGAAACGAGTCAAAATGACGTTATAGGGAACGGGCCAAAAATAATATTCAGGTGCAAAAATAGTCGAAAATAACGCCACGTGGCGAAATTACTCGAAAACAACGTTTTGAGGTGAAACATGTCAAAAATAACTTCCCGCGACAAAATTATCGAAAATGACATTATGGGGCAAAACAGTCGAAAATAATATTTAGGGTAAAAACAGTCAAAATTACATCCCGAGTTGAATGGTCTGTAATGACACTCCTCGGCGAAACGGTTCGAGAATGACATATCAGATCGAAATGGATCGGAAATAACATTGTATGACGAAACTGGTCTAAAATAGCAATAATGTAGTGTTTTTTGAGGTACAATGATTCTTCTAAATATGAGTAATCTTAGTACAAAGATGGATAAGATTCGAATGAAGATTTCATTTTAGAAATTTGAAAAAAGTGAATCTTCCCATTTTGAGAAGAATGAGATAATAAAAAAGCAACACAACTTAAGAAATTGGAAGAATAGTGGTTTTCTAATTAATCATAGAAATAAGTAGGTCGACTAGCGCGGTGAGTGAACGTAAAAGTTCGATTCGGCTTGCATTATTCGGCTCGAAAAAGTCCGGCTCGAGGCTCGATTCGATGATGCAAAGTTCAAACTCAAACGTTAAAATAGGGAGTTCGGTCCGATTTGCAAATGGTGCGAAATAATTCGGTTCGCCATAAACTTACTTTTGTCTATTAATTATAGGCATGGATTTATAAGATTATACTTCCATTGGACTATTTTAGCTCATTTTCTCTCTCTCATCCATTCTCATCCTTTGGATTCAACCTCTCGTAAAGGTGTTTACAGTTTTACTCAAACAGTTCGATCCGATTCGCATAGTTCGGCTCGATTCGGAGCTTTCGAGCGTATACTCAAACTTTAAGTTCTAAGGTTCAACACTTTCAAATACATACTCAAACATAGTGAGGTTCGATATAATTCGATTCGTTTACAGGTCTAAGACCGACTTTATTTTACCAAATAAAGTATCAAGTAGATAAAATCGCTAGAAATAAAGTACGAACTCAAGCTCCGTTAGTTCAAATGGCAAGAGAATCCACTAATTGAGACTTGCGTTTCCAAATCGAGACACCAGAGGATGCAAGGATTTTCTTTCTTTCTGAATTAGGTCTAAAAAAAAAAGGTGTATTGTACATATAAAATGTATATTAATCGAGAATCCTTGAATCAAACCAAATCAAAAAACTTTACCCTACTATGATAGGATCCGCTATATGAATATGACGTATCCAACCAACTCTACGATGAGTCATCTCATTTGTTAAGTTCGTCAATTATATGTCTTTTTTAAGAGTTTTTCTGCAACCCTTCTTCAACCGCCTTCTCTTCTTTTGAACCCACTTGTTGTCTGTAGTTTCACACCTCGTCAATACAGCTTCTCGCGGTCTTCTTTGCACATGACTATACCATCTTAGCCCATTTTCTCTCATTTTGTCCTCAATATGGGTCACCCATAACTTATCCCGAATCATTTCATTTCTCATTTTGCTTTTGTGAGTAACTCCACACATTTACCTTAATATTCTCATGTCTGTCAGCGCCATCTTCAAGATATGTTGATACTTTAGTATTCAACACACCAAAAATGTAAATTCGGATACTAAATTTGAAAATAATGAGACAGCAGTTTATCTAAAATTTTGCATAAAATAATGAAACATATTGTAAAATAATTTACAAATATATATAATATAAAATAATATATAAAAATATTTTAAAAAATATATAATTCTTTCTTGAATCTATAAAAATGATTTAAAAAAGGAAAAGAAAAAAATGAAAAATACATCAATCTGTGTCCATCCAACCGTGGAGAAGAGTTTTTTCGGGACATGACGCTGCCAACAGTCACCACTGAGTGATTGGGAATCGACAATTCTGAATTTTTTATGGACACAACTTTGTCGATCATTTTAGCAACATACGTATGTTACCTTTGAATTTTTACGTACTTATTTCCGTGTCGCATATTTTACTTATTATTATCTTAACATTATTAAAATAACTTCATTATATATCGAAGTTATACTTAATCTTAAAAATACACAAAATAATGAGTCGAGCATATGTAAATTGAATTTTTATGTACATACTAATTTTGCAACTAATTACCACATTTCAATCAGTGAGACAATCCAATTTCATTATAGCCATTAAAAAACATTTAATTATTTTTCAAACTGACACTCTTTATTCTTTTCGTTTATATATGGAGTAAAATACTTCTTTTTAATCAACAGCCTTATATATATATACTAAATTTGCAACCACCACATTACCATGCCATAACAATCAAACAATAAAACACAAGAGTCTACAGTAAGATTAAGCAGTACAGCAATGCCATGCCATAACATAGGGTTGTAAACGAATCGAATCGAAGCGAATATCACTGTATTCGATTCGTATTCGTGAAACTATTCGAACTATTCGATTCGATTCGATTTTTTTCGAATATTAAAAGTTGATTCGAGTTCGATTCGATATGGATATTCGAATTATTCGATTCGATTCGAGTATTCGATATGATTTAATTTTTTTAGAATATGAAAGATTCAAAATTTTATCATAAAAAATTGCAATACAACCTAAAAATAACAATACAATTCACCAAAAAAAAAATAATACAAGCCAAAAACCACCATAATGTGATATGAAAACAGGACCAGTAGTAGAAGAAGGCGGAGAAACTTGATTATATATATAATATACTAAATATATAAATAATTAATTCGAATCGAATATTCGTGAACAAAACGAATCGAATACCATCAGATTTGTATTCTGATTCGTTATGTCAGCGAATATAAAGTAGAATTCGAATTCGAATTCGAATTCGAAAAAAACGAATACGAATCGGCCTAAACGAATTCGAATCACGAATCGAATCGAAAAAATTCGATTCGCTAACAACCCTATAACAGAACCACTAGAGATCTCAATGAAACTGATAAGAAGACGACAAAATGGTCATGAAATAGTCTCAAAAAGGATTTTGAATCTATAACATAATTAGAAAAATAAATATCCCCCCCATAACAGTAAACATCTGCTGCTTTCCAGAATACCATCTACTCCTGTTGCATTCATATAGAAGCCCTTCCTAAGTCTTGGCTACAGCTCCGATAATTAATTTTACAACTATGCCTATACAGTGAAGAAAGATCACAGGCAATCAGGGACACATTTGAGGCTGAATCCGATCATGGGCCACTTGCTTCGTTTCTTGGACCAGGTTCAGTCGTCGTTGGTGGTTCACGAAGCCCGACTTTGGAACCGGGAGTTGGTTGTTCAGAGAATCGCTCATGGCCCTCTTTCTTATTCTCCTCTACAGCCTACAAAATATGCACCCAGCTTTAGAAGGCATGAGAAATCATATCTTCGTTTATTTAATTATTTTTATATAAAAGATTACTATTTTTAGAAGAAGAAAAATGACGAAACTTTTAACCTGGTACTTTCTACAAGGTTAATTACAAAAATACAGACATTTACCTGTAAAAGCTCAGTCATCCTTCCGGGACCACAACTGAAAACAGGTTTCGTAACAACTGACGCATTCCCTAAGGCCTCAGTCGAAAATTGTTCATTACGGTTTCCAGTTTCTTGTGTCGAGACAAAAGTACCTGAATCAGATTCTCCCGTTGGAGATTTCAAACATTCCTTACCATTCTCGTTTAGCGAATCCGACGTCTCCGAAGATCCCCCGTTCTCAACTTCGCTCGATTCCATCGTTGTCTTCACTTTTGCTCCTTCATTAAACGGCCCCTTTTCATTCGTATGATCACTCGTCTGGCGAGAAACACGGTGGCTAGCATGGGTCTGCCCGCCCAGGAATATTTGCCCAGCCGGGATAGACCTATCTGAAGGTAACATCGATAAAGGCTCCACCATATGCACTTCCTTGTCTCCAAAATTCAAAACTTGACCCGTTCTAGGTGGCGGTTGGTTGGAATTCGGCAAACCGTTTGGAAAATTATTAACGGGTTGGAGCACGACGGGGACCACATTACCCCTCACGCCCACTGGGGGTACAACGGACGACGGAGCCGCCCGTCGAGATTTGTATTTCCGTTTAGGAGGAGGCACCATTTGGATGGTGAGATTATCGGCAGTAGGGGCGTAAAGATCATTTCGCTTTATCATCTGGAGATGCGGGGCCACATCGTTTTCGGCAGTGACCGGGACATAATGCCCCGGCTTGAAAACGATGCCTCTAAAATTAGTTGGGGAGTTTCCAATTCTGACGTTGAGTAGATATCCGGCGTCGAGCGTGGCCTCGACGACGCCGGATACAGACTGGCCGACCAGAGATTGAGGACTGGCCGTTGGATCGGATCTCAAAGGAAGGTAATGCTTGACTCCGTCGAGATCGGGAGGTATGTGAATGGGGGCAGGGCGTTTGAGGTTCGGATCTTTAGGTGGACGGCCGCGTCTACGTTTTAAAGGATGGATTGACGGTCCACTGGAGGTCTCCCCTTGATTCATTCTGAGATATCACGGCGAAGTTTGCTGGGCTACTAGTCGAGTCTCATGCAGTACTTGGCTCCTGCCGAGCAAAAGAGAAATCTTTAATCAAACAAGTAATTCTGGTACACAAACAAGCTGCTAGTGATTTGAAAAATAAAATAATAATGATGGCATGGACAACTAATTAAAATGATGGTTAGATCCGTTTGAAACTTAATCTCTTCAATTGGCCCATTTTTGGCTCTGGAAAGCGAGAAGAGATGGGAGTGATTCCACAATCTCGTGCAGGAAACCAAAATTTTCTTGTTTACGGTTCTTCTCCTTCTCTTATTACGTTGGACAAATTAAAAGGAGCCATGCGCACAAGAAATTGAGTATCTCCACTAATTCTACTTTATAACAACTGGACTGGATGACAACTGTGGTACTTTTACCAAATAGTAACAAAAGCTTGTATCAATAAGTTCACTCTCGAGCAAACAGTTTAACATAGAAGTTACGGTATATGTCATCAAATAGCAGGATTTAAGGGATTTCCAGCAAAAGCTCAACAATTCGCTTGTTTCTAAAAATTATTGTTGCTCGTTAAATAAAATTCAGAAGGAATCAGAGAAATAGACAAGGATTTTGCCTTTGACACTCAAAAAAAAAGACAAGGATTTTGCCTTTGACACTCACGTAGTATGAAGTAAGTTCATACTCAAAGCATACTTCCGGAGGGGAACTAATTCTCGCCCAATAGTAAAAACTTACAAATGCAGATATTCACACCCTTTAAAGAATGGATTATAACTAAATAATGAAAAAAAAAAAAAAGATACAAAATGTTTTTTTCGGGGCTGGGAGATGATAGCTAAGTGCTTAAAGCCTTAGATAGCTTGTTGAGTAACAAATTGGGCCAAGCAAGACAATCAGTTACTAACATTGCACAAACATACACACACACACACACACACACATATACATTTTTACTCTTACCATTCAGGGCAAAGAAAAACTAGACCATATGGAAAAGTGCTTGAATTAGGAATTTACAAAATCTCTATCAATATTAGTGATCAGAGGTCAGCAGATCCAGAACGTTTACAGCGAATGAAAATGTTTACCTTAAAAAAAGTAAGGAAATTAACAATAACAGGGCAAACAAGTAACAGACACAAATTAGAGAGACTACATTTTAAACTGAGTAGAGAAATATCAACAATTTAACAGACTTGATGGGTATTGGAAACTAGAGTGACAAAGAAGAAGAAACGAAATGTTTCCTTCACAAGAATGAAAATAATAATCCACGGAGAGGGGACATTAATATAGAGATGAGAAAGACTCTTAATTCAACATTTTCCCATCTGTCAAGCCAGACCCGAAAATTTAAAACAATAGAAAACAATCATTATTATGACAGAGCAGTATGTAATTTATTGCAACCACGACAGAATTAAATTTTTCTGCCCCACCTTCACAAAGATGATTAAAATTCAAATGGATTCACATTCGATTCAAAACCACTTTCTTATTACCTAACAATTTATATGGAAATAAGAAATAATCTTTACACATACACGATAGCAGATAAATAAATACAACTCTCAAATATAAGATAGATTTACTTGATAAACACAATTGATGAATATAAATTAGAACGAAATAAACATAATTAATCGATTCATCAAATATGGTTAGGTAACTCATTTCAATATATAATTGCTCGATTTATAAGAATGAAGCATATACATAGATATTATTTTAGGAGGAGTGTAGGGTCGGGGGATAAGTATGACGAAACTGAAAGACTCGGGGTATTAACTCTCACCAACACATTTTGCATAGGACGATCAATATCACTTGAGCTAGAATGCTCGTGGTATGAAATATATATTACATATATATGTATATATGTATATTTGCGTATATGTATTCTACAACTTGGTCAAATAGACCTCAATTAATGCATCTGTTACAACTTATGTTCCGACATTATTGGCAAAAGGTTAGCTTTTGAAATTTTTCACGTAATCTGAAATCAAATTGAGATTTTACACTATGACAATCAGATTAGTGCAATTAGGGCAAGTGCACAAGACTATGCCCTGACCTACTGTCGCTTTTTTCATTTTAAACACAATAAGCTCTAGACTGTGCAGACATTTGAAAAGGGTAAGAAGATAAACGGAGTTTAGGTCAAATGAATAACAGATTAGTGAACAACAATATGGATTAGGTCAAATTCGATAATGCTGAGGCTCGTGTTACCGAAGGAAAGACAACACCCGTCCTTGGTGGGATTAACAACATGTGTCAAGTTGTTCGACCAAGGAAGCACTAACCTTAACCTATCACTTGCCGCTAAAGTAGGTGAAATAGCTGATTTGGATCCTCTAGACTACTTCACCGTGCATTTTGTGCGTATAGATGGAATGTGTACTTTCTCTATCCAAATGTTGAAATTCACAGGGGCAAAATGCAGAGGATCCGAATCACGAAAGAACATATAATACACGAATAGAAATGCTTTTTACAAAGATTCACCATGAATTTCAATCGTTTTTAGTTCCATCAAACAAGAACACAAGCAAACAAATTTTCCACACACAAAAAAAAAAGAACAAGCAAACAACATGATCAACTATGAACACAACAAACAGCACATTAATCTGCACCCAATATCTTAAACCCTAGACATAAAACCATTTTTTTTTAAAAAAAAAAAAAAAGGTTCATTCACATTTCACCCAAAACCCAAAGAAAAATAAATAAAAATGCACCAAACAATTTCACCAGAACCCAAACGAATTGAATAAACGTGTATGAAAAAAAATATTAAAAAAATATTATACGTATAACAAAAAATCGGTAAATACATGAAAAACAAAATTATAGATAAGACGGTACCTCTTATACGAGCTCCAGATGAAATTTTTCTTGGGTAAAAACCCTAGGATAGTTGACAGATAATAAAAATAAAAAAATAAAAAAATATTATGATATTATTGGAGGAAATAATATATTTACTATTTATTACGAGCGTAGAAAACGATGCTTTAAATTAAATCTCAAAAAAGAAGGAAAAAGAAAAACGATGCTTTCAAAGCGAATTATGGATGATAAACTGACGAGGCTGTGAAGAAAGACAAACTAGGAGCAATCAAAATATGACGCGTGTCCCACGTACAACTGAAAGTTTGTAAAATTTATTTATACAACGGATATGTTTGTACGACGCAAAAATAATAATTATAATCTTCATTCAAGTTACTATTGCTCAAATAATTATTTAAATTGATGGAAGTAAATCTTATTTGGATATTATTTTAATCTAGAGTGAATTTAATCAAGCATTCATGTTATATTTGGGTAGATATTAGCTCAACAATTAAATATTGGTCATTTTTCCTATTTTTACATTGATCAAACCAATTTTCCTCAGTTCGTGTTCGAGTTTGACCAATATGTTCGTTATATACACGAACGTAACACGAACATATATATTACTGTTCGGTGGTTCACGAACTATTCGCGAATAAATGGTAAATATTAGCATATATATTTTTGTTTTATTATATTTTCAGAACCATAGATGTAAGCAACCACTCACACTATCACACTCTTCATTCTCACAGTTAGGGGTGTACAAATCGAGTTTATTTTCAAATCGGTTCGGGTTATAAAACCGAACCGGTTTTTGGTCGTATTTTCAAAACCGGTTTTTTGACCAAATCGGTTCGGGTCAGGTTGGGTTGGGGACTGTAAAAACTCGATCCTATACTAACCTGTTTGGGTCGGTTTGTGACCGGTTCGGGTAGGAAGAACCGATTAATACCGGTTTTTTTAAAAATAAAAAAATAAAAAAATAATATATTCTTATTAAATAAACCCATTATACATTAAATATAAACTTTTATTAAAGAAACTCATTAGAACATTAACTTTTATTCAAACATTTAAAATTTAAAACATAAACTTTTATTAAATAAATTCATTACAACATTAACTATTATTCAAACATTTAGAATTTAAAACTTAAACTTTTATTAAATAAACTCATTACAACATCAACTATTATTCAAACATTTAGAATTTAAAACATAAACTTTTATTAAATAAACTCATTACAACATCAACTTTTATTCAAAAATTTAGAATTTAAAACATAAACTTTTATTCATCGAGAGTGATATCTTCTTCGGAGCTAGCCTCGCACGAAGCTTCATCGAGAGCAATTTATTCATCGGAGAGTGAGATTGCAAAACCTTCTTCCACCTCGATATCGTGTATTTCTTGTTCAATGTCTAGTTCTCCTTCAAGACTTTGAGTGTGTTGTATACGCTCGAATGCGTCCAAGTGATCCTTCAAGCAAATACACATCTCCAATGATGCCGGTGTGAGTCTTGTTCTTCGTATAGATAATACCCTACCACTAAGAGAAAAAGCGGATTCCGAAGCTACCGTAGAAGCTTGGACGATTAGTAAATCTCGGGCCATAGCGGTTAGAACGGGAAATTGAGTTTCCCTCCCTTTCCACCAAGCCAAAATATCAAAATTTGCGAATTCATGGGGTCCCATAGTCGATAAAAATCGGTTCCAATATATCTCCCATATTCGCTAGTCGATGATTGGTCACCCTCACCCCTAGCCCGTTTAGTGTTTTCTTCTCTTAAACTATTATATAAGTTAAGCATGGGATCCGCGCTAGTAGAAGTAGAAAATGATGATGAAAACGAACTTGAAGAATCATTTCTTGAACCATACTTTTTAAAATAAACCCCGAATAAATCTTTGAAATTTTTGTTAAAAATGGCTTTCGCATCTCTTGAATAGAAAACATTTTCGTTATGCAACTCTAAATCAATAGAGATTTTGTCGATAAGTAGTTCCACCTCGCTAATATTCATACATGAGTTCAAGGCGGCGGAACAAGTAATTACCGGTGGCATTTCTTTAAAATATTTTCTTAGTTTTTCTTTCATGGGCGAAACCATTTTTTCATATAAATCACCACTTAATTCGTAGTCGCTTAATTTTGAACACATTAAATAAATTTGATTAAGTACCAAATGACTCGTGGGATAATAAACACCCGATAATAAGTTGTTACGTTTTTAAAAACTTTGAGCAATTCACTTATTTTTCTAACTATATCCCATTGTTCCGACGTAAATGGTGTAACCCTACTCGTCCTATTCGCAAGTTCATCATGAAAAAGTTGTAAAGTATCACGTTGGCGTAAACCACAACAAAACATTTTATAAGTCGAATTCCATCTTGTAGAAACATCCCAATTAGGGGTTAAAAAAATAGAATTCGTGTCCTTACACAATTTCATATATTGTTTATATCTAGCTTTACTTGAACAAAATATATCTTGTAATATTTTTTTAAAAGCGTCTTTTACCAAACTTATTTCGGGTACCGCTAATCCGTCTTGAACAACCAAGTTTATAATGTGTGCAACACATCGACTATGATAAAAAATACCCTTCGAAGGTTTATATGTTAATATTAATTTTTTTTACCGCGTTTGTATTATTAGACGCGTTATCAAATGAGATCGAAAAAACTTTTTCTTGTAAGTTAAAGTTATTTATTACATTTTGTAACATATGAAATAAATTTTGACCCATGTGAGGGTACTCAAAATTTTCAAAAGCAATCGTACGCTTCATCATTAGCCATGTATCGGGATCAATCCAATGTGCGGTAACACAAAGGTATGAATCGGGCAAACCATGAGGTGCCGATCAAACATCGGTTGTTAAGTTTACATTTGTATTTAAGTTTGCAAAACCATTTACTAGTTCTATTTTAGCCTTTTTCCATAATTTAATACAATCACGTCTAAGAGTAGCACGACTTACTTGTTTATATCGCGGTTGAAGAGTATTTTGAATCACCTTAGTCAATCGAGGGTTATCGAAGTGGTTGAACGGCAAACCTTCTTGAATCACGCAGAAAGACCCCCCTCTCGTGACATAGATGCTTGACCGGCTTCCGGAACGGATTTGAGTCCTTCGCAATACTTGTCGGTATGCATCTTCAACGTCGTGTTGGATTCATGTTTCAAAAACTTACCGCAATGTTTACAATGAGCCTTAAGTTGCCCATCCAATAACTTCACGAGATTGAAATTACACCAAATTTTTTGGTTTCGGGTTGTTTCTATAACTTCAACAATCTCGGGTGCATTCGTGGAAGCGGAAGAAGATTGAGTTGCCATTTGAATTGAGAGAAACGAGAATTTTGTAATTTTTTTAGTACTTGAAAAGTGTTTGAGTATTGTGACTAAACCAAAACTCAAATAGGGTATTTATAG
Source organism: Orobanche coerulescens (assembly GCA_033398695.1). Classification (NCBI taxonomy): domain Eukaryota; kingdom Viridiplantae; phylum Streptophyta; class Magnoliopsida; order Lamiales; family Orobanchaceae; genus Orobanche; species Orobanche coerulescens. The sequence goes on from CM065814.1 coordinate 132,067,343, forward strand.
TTGATTAGGGATGGCAAAATGGTAAAAAAAAAAAGGGGCAAAAAACGGTCACATTTTTGAACCCAACGGATAGCTAACGGATACATGCAAAAACCGGTTTCAAACCGGTTTTCGAAACCGATTACCCTAAAAACCGGTTTGGACCGGTTTCTAACGGAAAAATGCAAAACCGGGTAGAAACCGCCGGTTTTGAGACAACCCGAACCGGTTTTGGTCAAAAACCAGTTTTGACCGGTTTCGGTTTCAGTTTTTTTTTTCGGTTTCGATTTCGGTTTCGGTTTTTTTGCTCACCTCTACTCACAGCGCCTCCTAAGTCCCAAATTACTTTTTGTATTATTATTATTACTTGAATGTGTATGAATTTATGTTTTTCTTGTATTTTTGAACACAAACGAAAGCTCCAACCGAAATGTTCGCACGAAATCGAACCGAACAATCGAATACTTACGAGTGAATGCGAAATTTCCAAAATTTTAAAACATCAAACACGAGTAAGTGGTTGAAAGGTTCGCCGAACACGAACGAACCGAACATACCATATATTGAACGAACGAACGTTTGTTAAGGTCATTTTCCGGTTCTTTTGGTCCGGAATACACTCCTAGTGCCAAACATAGCCTATTTTCTTATTTTGAAAATGAATCGATCATATTTTCCTTAATTCAACTTAAGACCTTTACCTTCCGGCATTATTTATTATTTTACAACATTAAAAAATAACTTAAATGAATACACATTATTTTAAAAGAGGAAAAATACATTATTTTAAAGGAAATAAAAACAAAAAAATAGTTTTTTTATTTTATTATTTTCTGTCTTTTACCATTATTTTTAAAAAATCATAAAAGAATTTTTTTTATTTTTCGCGCAAGATTTTATTTTTTGATTTTGTTGAGATATATAATATTTTGTGGGAATCAATTTTTTAATACCAAAGCATAAAATTGATAAGTTCTATATCATCATTCATAAAACTATAAGTTTTTGGTACCATTTTGATTGAAAAGACTAAAATGTCCTCTCTTTTTGTGTTAAAAGTTGACTTCTCTTTTTTTTTTATTTAATTTAAACTACTTTTCTTCTCTTTTTTCTTTTTTACTTTCCTCCTCCGATCGATATTAATGTCCAGGAACCAAAATTTAACTACAAACATATACATCAAAACAACACAGCCATTTTATGAATGACAAAGGGTCTCTCAAAAAATCTTATAGAAATCACAAGATTGTTCGAAAATAAAAGTTGACGTTGAAATAGACTTCATTTGTCGTCTTCGAGTTCATAAAGAAGGTATGTATCATTATTTGAACGATGAAAAAAATTCCAGACTGTTTACGGACACGATCGCCGCACACGATGGGAAGCCACCGGTGCAACGATCGTGGTGCAACGATCGCGGCACAACGACCTTAACATCGCGGCGCAACACTAACGCGTGCACACGATCGCTTAACACGATCGTATAAAATCGTGTGCAATGATCGTGTTCATGGACGAAACTTGCACACGATCACCGCACACGGTAGTATACGACCGTGTGCATCGGCCGTGTCCAAGCGCCGTAATATTGTTCGCTCATTTTTCTGAATAGTTATTCATCTTTTTGTCATCAGATGTCGTGGCAGCGTATTTTGACACATCACGGTGGTCATTGGGAGAGATCGACATATGTAGACGGGGACTCCTTTTTTGTCTATATCGACACGAGCAAAGTTAGTCGTGCAAACCTCGTGGGGGTTATCAGAGAGGGTTTGGGTGGTCCAAATGAGTCCGATTACAAATTATGGTACTTGACACACATGGCCAAAGGAAACAAAGTAAAAGTCCTATTAAGGGGCGATACCGAGATACTTCGATTACTAGTAGAATACAAGGAGGATCCTGAGGTCTATGTTGAGAACAGCAGCTCCTCCACTCCCGAGGTTAATATGGGATGTAGCAGCTCGAGAGTAGAGCCCGGCAACATAAATTATGACATGCCTTCCAAAGAGTATCAATACGAGGAAGATGAGGAAGACGAGGAAGATGAGGAAGATGAAGAGGTGCATACATCCGAAGATGAAGATTGTTGTAAAGACTTGCTTGAGTCACTATCTCGGAATTTCTTGCTTGGTTCGCCAACCGCCCAAATGGATAGGATTATGAGTCGTCGGAACTTCTCATCCGACCATCAATCTGCGAGCGAGCATGAGCATCTACAATCAATGCGTAATCGATCATTCCATTTCCGGACCCTAGTGCCGGACTTTGGGTTAGGTCGAGCACCTCCACCTAAGCACGGCCGGCTAGAGGTGGGGTCCACCTTTCGTTCAAGACGAGTTGAGGATAACCGTAGGAATGTATCATTTGGAAAACATGCTACAAAGTGTATCGGTGATCGTTCCGCCGATAAACGTATATTGTTTGTCTGTAAGAGTGGGCGAAGAAATTGTCAGTTTAGGTTGTGTGCTATTGAGGTGCAACTATTTGGAGAATTACAAAGTTGACATTGGAGCACACCGTTACCCTGATTTGAACCGTCTTTGCCGCACGATCGGTCACTTCTGAGGTTGCCGCCCATTATTTTGCTAAAAGATTGACCGGTGAGGGGGTCACTTTGAGGCCAAAGGAGATGGTTGCAGAGATGTGTAGGAAGTATGGCATTGACATGCTATACGCTTTGCTCTCCGGACGAGGAATATAGGGATAGAGAATACATATGGCGGCTTCGATGAGTCGTATCAGAGGCTCCCATCTTATCTGTATTTGTTAAAACAGCGTAATCCAGGGACAATTTATGATTTGCAGACGACTCGTGAGGGAGTGTTTCGCCACATGTTCGTTGCACTCGGACGAGTATTAGGGCATTTGATACGTGCCTTCGATCGTGATTATAGTTGATGGGACCCACCTAAAGGGAAGGAATAAAGGAACTCTATTTGCGGTTGTCACATTTGATGGGAACGAGCAAGTTTTTCCTCTTCTTTGTTGGTCTCGGTCCGATAGAGAACGACGAGTCATGGACTTATTTTCGTATAACTGCGCAGATGCTACAATCCAACGGAAGATTTCCGATTGTGAGTGACCAACATAAGAGCATTCTGAATCTTGTTCGAGCCGTCTATCCGAATGCATTCCACGGGTTTTGCTATCACCATCTTGCAAAAATCGACCTCCTATGGTGCGCATGCTATAGGACTCTTTAGAATCTGTCTACACGCATCGAGAAGAAGTTTTTGAAAACTACTTTTCGAAACTACATATCGAAAGCCTAATGGGCGACAGCGCCTTCAAATCGGGGCCGCAGAGGTGGGCTAGGTCGAAGTGTCCAGACGACGCTATAACTTCTTGACATCCAATCTTGTTGAATGCTTTAATAATCGTATGTTGTGGGCTAGACGTTTACTGTTTGCTCGTTACTTGAGATATTTCGCCTAATTTTAGAGAATTGGTTTGATGAGAAGTGGGGAGAAGCTACGTCAAGAGACCATGAGTTGACAATGCACACTTTTGAAAAGCTTTCTAACTCTGTGCAAGCGATCGACTCTTACCGTTCGAGCTACCACCCCACTTGTTTATAAAGTCGAAGAAAACAAAGTTTCTTATGAGGTCGACCTTCGAACATGGACATGTTGTTGTCGTGAGTTTGATTTGGATCAGATTCCATGTCGTCATGCCGCTGCCGCTATAAGGTACATGTCTTTGCTGTTGTGTGCACGATCGTTACCCACGATGGGCACGATCGTTACCCACGATGGGCACGATCGTAACCCACGATGGGCACGATCGTAACCCACGATGGGCACGATCGTAACCCACGATGGGCACGATCGTAACCACGATCGCCCTTATCGTAACCACGATCGCCCTTATCGTAACCACGATCGCCCTTATCGTAACCCACGATCGCCCTTATCGTAACCCACGATCGCCCTTATCGTAACCTACGATGAGACACACGATGTGCACGATCGTAACACAATGGGCACGATCGTAACACACGATCCCCGTGATCGTAACACACGATCGTAACCCCACGATCCCCGTGATCGTAACACACGATCGTGACCCCACGATCCCCGTGATCGTAACACACGATCGACGCGATCGTGTTTTCCCATCGTTTGCAAAACAGGGATGGTCTGGATTTATCACCTCATCAATATAAAAAATACATTATCCTATACAACATCCTTGACATAATTGCTTATTGTAACAGGCGCGCCGGCAATGGTTTGTCCGTGTATGATTTTGTTAGTCGTTATTTCAAGCAACAAGGCCTTAGAGAGACTTATAAGGAGCATATTAGTCCCATCCCACATCCTTATGAGTGGAATGTCCCACCGGAGATCTCATCCATCGTTTGCGTACCTCCAGAGGAGGTACGACAAGCCGGCCGACCAAGGATGAGTCGCGCACGGTCCGCTGTTGAAAATTTGCACGCAGTTGGACGGCCTCAGGTGTACGGTAGGTGTAAAGGAACCGGCCACAATAGAAAATCTTGCAAAGCAATCCATAGGGGGTGTGGATTTGAATATCCCTGAAGAAACTCAAGAAATCGATGCACATCCGAGGCAAAGGCGCCGGCAGAAGAAGAGGTGTAGCATTTGCCGTAATGATGACCATGACATAAGGGGATGTCCATACTGTGAAACTTAAATTGCTTATGTATTTTTATATTTTGTGACTTACTAGCAACAATCATGTGTTGATATTTTGATCCTCGATGGACCATGTATTGATTCAGTATTCGGATTATTAGTTGAAATGCATAATTTTGTGTCTATTTTCTTTACCTTTGAATTGAAATTTAAGTGTTCAGTAATGTAAAGCAAATAAAGGTGACTATGGAGCCAAACATTAACCATAACAAAGTAGCTCACTTCAAAGAGCAATAGTTTACAGTTCCAAAGCATATAACTTTACAAAACAAAATTTAATCACCATCACACAAAATATCTAATAATAACATAACAAAAACAATCAATTGGATCCCTTTTCCCCAATCTGCTGCTGTATCTTTAGTCTTGTATCACCGTCTTCATGAACTTCCTCTTCCAAAATAAATTTTTTGCTTTTATTCTCAGAAATCTCCAAATCATTATCATCATCACCATCTAGTATGACTGAGTGCTCGCATGTTTTTAAATAGGCCTGTTTCATGGAACACATTAATTTGCAATGATAGTCACTACACATACAACAAAATCAAAAACTTACTCTGAGCATTGAGTATCTTCCTCTCGGCCTAGTTTTGTATGGTGGGTTGGGAGTAGGTATCCTCCTTCTTCTTTTTGGTGGTGGTGCTTCGCTTCCTCCTAAATCGGTTTCTCGTAATCGGCCGCTCATTTCGCGTATTTGATTTTAATGAATTTTAACTGATGTTAATTGATTAGGGTTTGAAGTGAAAAAGGGGTGGAGACCGACCGACGATGGGATTCTAAAGTAAAGGGGGGGGGGACCTGGGATTTTATAATAAAGGGGGGGGGACCGACTTATAATAAAGGGGGGGGACCGATGGGATTTTATAATAAAATAATTTGACCTTTGAAGTAAACACGACCGTGTACACGATCGCCGCGATCGCGTGTTCCAATCGTGTGACACGTTGGCAACCAGGTGTCAAATTAGCGCTGTATCCACGTATGCACACGACCGTGTACACGATCGCCGCGATCGTGTGTTCCAATCGTGTGACACGTTGGCGACCAGGTGTCAAATTAGCGCTGTATCCACGTATGCACACGATCGTGTACACGGTCGTGGCCACGATTGAACACACGATCGTGTGCACAAGAACGTCAAGAATTTTCACCAATTTCTCAAATTACTCGTCAATTTAGGTGTTGTTACTTATATATTAACAATTATTTGTTAATGATACACTTATATAAAAAGTTATTGATTGAATTACCATAATATATTGCATATCATGTATCGTCCAATTGTTCTATTAGTACGTACAGATAAGTTCAATCATCTGGATGAATTACCTCATATACTAATGAATTACAACGAAATGACAAATAGGAGTTCGTATAAGAATCCATATTGTAATTAATGTTTGAACAAGCGATGTTTGAATCACAAAACATCATTCTAGATAACACAATACTTCAAATTTTCAAAAATACCAAAAGTTCATATGCACACGATCGTGTACACGGTCGTGGCCACGATTGAACACACGATCGTGTGCACAAGAACGTCAAGAATTTTCACCAATTTCTCAAATTACTCGTCAATTTAGGTGTTGTTACTTATATATTAACAATTATTTGTTAATGATACACTTATATAAAAAGTTATTGATTGAATTACCATAATATATTGCATATCATGTGTCGTCCAATTGTTCTATTAGTACGTACGGATAAGTTCAATCATCTGGATGAATTACCTCATATACTAATGAATTACAACGAAATGACAAATAGGAGTTCGTATAAGAAGCCATATTGTAATTAATGTTTGAACAAGCGATGTTTGAATCACAAAACATCATTCTAGATAACACAATACTTCAAATTTGCAAAAATACCAAAAGTTCATATGCACACGATCGTGTACACGGTCGTGGCCACGATTGAACACACGATCGTGTGCACAAGAACGTCAAGAATTTTCACCAATTTCTCAAATTACTCGTCAATTTAGGTGTTGTTACTTATATATTAACAATTATTTGTTAATGATACACTTATATAAAAAGTTATTGATTGAATTACCATAATATATTGCATATCATGTGTCGTCCAATTGTTCTATTAGTACGTACGGATAAGTTCAATCATCTGGATGAATTACCTCATATACTAATGAATTACAACGAAATGACAAATAGGAGTTCGTATAAGAAGCCATATTGTAATTAATGTTTGAACAAGCGATGTTTGAATCACAAAACATCATTCTAGATAACACAATACTTCAAATTTGCAAAAATACCAAAAGTTCATATGCACACGATCGTGTACACGGTCGTGGCCACGATTGAAAACACGATCGTGTGCACGGCCGTTCCCACGATGGTACTCACGGTCGTGTGCACACGGTCATGCCAGCCATCGTGCGCACACGACGGATCGGACGCATGACCGTGGGTAGGTTGCACACGATCGCAACACACGATGGCCACGATCGTGTGCATCCATCGTGTGTAACACAGAGCCAACACATTCAGATTTAACAACACTCACACATTCATCCAAAACTGTCTAAATACAACATAAATATTGTACAACACAACATAAACCATTCTACATGTCTAAAGACAACATAAAGATTTTAGCAGCTAGGCCATATCGATATTTCTTAATATATTTTTCATTAAGTTCCTTGATTTGGTGCCTTGCTCACGGGTTTGCGAGAGGCAGTCGATCCAAGTACATGCACACGAAGGGGCCACAACTGTGATTGTCGTTTTGTATGAACTGTAGCTCTCGTGGCATAATTTTGAAACTCATCTCCGTGTCATACTTCGTTTTCGATTGGTTGTTCATCCAATACCCGGATTGAGCTAGCACACGAGGCATCAGACGCATAATCGGTCGCAGTTTGTTGAATCGGTAACGACCATCTTCGTGGTGGTGTGACAAGGAATCGTACAACTCCACGGTCCATGTTATGATGTCAATCTTGATAGTCACCCAGTGGCTTTGGTCGAGGCAACAAATGGCAATGATCTGTTCAAACACAATATGTAATCATATAAGATCATCACATCAAACATAGCGAATCATTTATAAATATAAATTTCAAATGGCAACAAATCGTCAATTATTTATAAATATAAATTTCAAACTTACTTCGTTGCAATTTAACCATGGAACCGCATGTGGTGTATCAAGACCTGTCATGTAGTCCTCGATGCATTTAGGAATTTTCCACTCCTTGTAAACCGGCTTCCCCGTCACCTTGATGCCAAGTGGATCATCCGGATGGAGTCTTGCAAACTCGTTGGCCAAAACTAACTACAAAAAGCCAAACCACAAAATTAAAAAATATCGATATCAAACCAATGATATACAAGTGAGTAGGTTATAGAACTTACGTAAAATAGGGAGCCGGCAAGTACAGTGCCAACTCTACCGACACCAACACTACGGACTCCCCTCCGAAGCCTCGCTCGAGTCGCAAGCACATAACAGTCTATCACCTCGGCATCAAAGTCTTCACGGCTAGACTCTATCCGGTCAAATAACGCCTGGGTGAGAGCATGCCCAGTCTCCAAACACCGGACAATAGCATCACGTGGCTGCTCCCTCCTAAACTGTAGGTACAACTTCTTCAGAGCCTCGCTATCTCTGGGAGGCGCAACCACAAAAGGCTCTCGAAGAGCAGCAGATGGTCGACTCACTCGCGGTGGAAGACTACGCTCACCCAAATCTTTGCGTTCGGCACTCTCACCATCTTCATCACCCTCGGCATCCCTCTCACAACTATAACGATCGAGAGTTGTATGCAGTCCGCTCGATCTCAAAAAGCCGCTCGATCTGAAATGGAGGTTGCCGCCAGACCACCACCCTCATCGAAACATCGCCGTAATGATGCTCGTCCCGAAACCGTCGAACATCGTCCGTCTTCTTTGAAACGGCGCCTCAAATGGCTCATACCGATGCTCGTAATCAAGGGGCCTTGAGTCCGCTCAACGAATGATGAATCGAGAATGGTGACTGTCTTTGGACCTCGGGAATGGTGGGTAGGCGGATGCTGAGAATGGTGACTCGGCTGACACAGAGAATGGTGACTCGAATGATGACTCGGCTGACGATGAGAATGGTGACTGTGTGCTGCGCCTGAGACTGAGTGACGTGGAGGGTCGGGAATCCTCCGCCGGCGCCGCTATCGATGCGTAATGACGAGGCTTATCATGGCTCCCAGCTGAGTAGTGTACCGGGCTCCTAGAACGCCTATGCATAGGTCCGAAGAAATCCACGATCCCAGAAAGCACCCGGCGAGAAACTCGAGCAATAAATCCGGACTCAGAATCGTCGTACAAGATCGCCTTCAAACGGCGATCGAAGTACTCATCCCTGCTCGTGTCCTGGGTGTGGTCCGGACAAGGAAGTCCGTGGACACAACACACCCTCTCTGGCTGCCTCTCCCGGTCCGATGTCTCTGCACCATGTACTGGTGGGGTACTCTGCCGGCGTCGCTTCGACACTTTATGTGCCGACTCATAAGTAATCAATTTTTCGGCAGCCTTCTTCAACCTATCCATAACTTTCTTCCTCGGAATCGGCGCAGGCTCATCCTCCTTATTCCTCACAGCTATTCTTACAGGCTTAATGAACTTAACGTCATAAGGCGAGCCATTCTCAAAGCTCAGGTAGTAGTACTCAGCCTCATCCTCCTCCAGATGCGGTAAAGAGGGAAGTACTTTGTGCTGCAACAATAGTCATTAAAGCATACCATTAGATGGGCAATCACATAATGTTGAAGAGATGAGTGAAGTTAGGAGAAAATACGTTTACAAATTTATGTACCTTATCGTCGAAGAAATGAGTGAAATCACAAAACATCTTCCTCGTAGTCCACATCAAACAGGGGACTTGGGAGCTTTATCTCGACTACCACACAATGCTCCCAATGCAGGAATCATCTCATACGACCATATTTGTAAAGCCCAAACAGGACCATAGAAGTGATAGTCCTTGTGCTCTTGTCCCTCCTTCATGGCAACGTTGCCTATGTAGTAAGATAAAACCCCAAAGGCATAAGAACCCCAAGGAAATATATCCCACTGCTCGAAATCCTCCACTAATGCCCATGCCCATGTCTCGACCATCATGTCGTCACGGTATAGGATAAAGTAGTAGTATATAAGCAAATTGGCAACCTTGAGATAATCTCTTATGTCTCTACCAAAATCTCGAGCATTGAACCTCTTCCGCAGAACACTAACCTTAATGTTTTTGCCATGGAGTATTCTGTGGAAAATACCGTCGGACGGAAGGAGATGGTCGTCCTGGGGATGGAAGGTAGAGTTTCCAAAATGGAGTCCCGTGATCAAGGCGAAATCACGGGCCGTAAAACGAATGGTCCTCCCGCAAACCTGGAACCACGACTCATCCGGGATTTGATCACCCTCGATTGACGAGCAATCAAGTGATGTAGGGCGTATTTGAACTCCCATTCCTCCTAACTTTAATCAAGCGCCCCAGACCCCCTCGGTCAAGCTCTCGATAGCTCTATCTGCAACAGCGGAATTGCTGCACATACTGCTGAATGTCTCAATGATCTCTTTTAATAGCGCCTGCGGTATGTATTGATTCACTTGACGTGTAACAAAACGCATTGTAGGTCTCTTCCATACGCAACTACCGCAATATGGACATACAACTCATAAGAATATGATAAAATGCTTAAGAGAACGAAAAAAAATTACGCCTTGCACACGATCGCATGCACACGATCGATGCCCGTCGTGTGAAGACCATCGTGTGCCACCACGACGGTTCACATGACGGAAGCGATCGTGTGCTGCGATCGTGTGCAAGGCGAGCTTTTGCACTTCTAGCACCACGGCGGCACACCACGATCGGCGGCCGTCGTGTGTAGCCATCGCGTGCCCACGAAAGACCATCGTGTACACGATGGTCTCATCTTCTTCAGCACGATCGTGGGAAGATGAACAACCGTCGTGGCACGATCGTGTGTGAATGAAAATACACTAACCGGCGGCTCATTGACGAATTGCTCTTCAGATGGAGTGTCACTAGCGGAACTTCTGGCGTCTTCAGATTCTCTGTGGTAGTCGGAGGTCGACATTTTCTGGCCGGCGAAGGGTTTCACGACGGGAGACTTTTTTTGCAGAGAGGAGGAGAGTTTTTTGGAATATTGAGTTGTGGGACCTTTTTTTATTGTTGTTTAGTTTTAATAATCTTCCTTTTTCTTTTTTAGTTTTTTTTCTCTTATTGGTAGACTTTAAGGGTAATAAAGTCTTTTAACACATTTTGGTATCAAAAACTTATAGTTTTATGAATGGGGATATATAACTTGTTACTTTTATGGTTTGGTACTAAAAAAGAGAGATCCCTAATATTTTTGTAGACAATAAATAAAATACGAAAAAATAGTCCTTTTTTTATTTTTAGTTTTGGTTAATAATTTTTTTTAAAAAAACATACCCACTCCTTCCACGAAAAAAATGCAATTTCCTTTTCGATCCGTTCATAGAAAATTTGCCACATTTCTTTTTTAGTATTAGACATGCACAACTCACTTATTTATTTATTGTTCGGCCACAACTCCACTCACACAATTTTCACTTGCCAACTTTACTCACAACTTTCTACCACCTTCATTAAAATTCGTGTCATTCCAATGTGGTATATTTTGGTGGAAGGAAGCATTATTTTAAACAAAAATTACATTATGTTAAAAGAAAAATAAAAACATTTTTTTTTTATCTTTTTCTATTTTTCGCATTAACAAAAATATTTTAAAAAACAAAATATTTTAAAAGAAAACTAAACTCAGAAAAAAAAATATTCCTTTTTATTTAGTTTCCTGTTTTTATTTTTCACACAAGACTTGTTAATTTTTCGTTGAGGAATATGATAATTTGCCAAATAGTAAATATAAATTTAGAGTAAATAAGATTAATTTGTAAAATAAAATATGATTTTGAAGTAAATATAAAATTTGTCATAAGTTAAGATCAAATTTACAATTTGCAATATAAGCATACAACGTGGTTGGCCTTTCAGAAGAGAACATCTGAAAGGGGTGTCACATGTACTTGTCCCCTTCATTTATGCTGTAATATTTTTTTTTTGATGTCCTAGGTTGAATCATGTGGGTCGTAGTTTTGGTTCCTTTTCCCTATCACCGATTAAATTGCGGGATGTGCCTCAATAACCAGGATCTGAGTATAAGTCAACTGATAACACATGCAAGGTCCAACCCCAAAAAAGAGCAGAATGCTCCCATCAAGAATTGAACCCACGCTACATGGCTCTAGCACAACTTTATGTCCTCTCCTTTGCCACTGACCTATGCTCGTGGGACATTTATGCTATAATAATATAAACTAAACTTCATATGCTTCCTGATCTAGTGTTGAGCTCAAACTAACTAAACTTTTTTATCCTGATTTTATCCTAAATTTTCCTTATATAATAATATAAGATATTAGCTTATGTGACTGCTTCTCATGTTTCAGCGGTCATATATCATGTTATGATGTTTCAGTTGCTTATGCGTCAGTCTCGCATGCTTCAGTTGACACATAAGCCACAAGTAATTAAATAATAAATAAAAAAAATTATAATCCACAAGATTTGAACTCCGGTTGATTTATAATATTCAAGTAGTATACACAAACTTTCACCACTTGACCAAATCAACAAGACGACATTGACATGCAACAACTTTATGATATACATACTTAAGTCATACATATCAAAATAAAAGATAAAAAATACAAAATAAAAAAGAATTTGTTTTACATAAATCTATCAAAATAATTCAAAAATCTATTTAAAATTTAATCAAATTCTACATTATAATGCATATAAAAAATAAAAATACTGATCATCCTGTTTTTTTTTTTTCAAAATAATTGTTCATCTTCTCAATCTTTCTAATATTTGTTCTATTCACCAAAAAGTTAGGCCCTGTTCTTTTGGACTTATTTTTCGATTTTTAGTTCGATTCGATTCGATTCGATTCGAGTCTATTCGATTCGATTCGATTCGAGTCCATTCGATTCGATTCGATTCGATTCAGTTCTTCTTCTTGTTATTATTATTAACCTTAATTATTATTATTGTTATTATTACTAATAATATTACTATTATCGTTGTTGTTGTTAATTACTATTATTATTATTATTATTTACCATTATTATTATTATTATTATTTACACTTAATATATTTGATTCGATTCGATTCCATTGATTGATTCGATTCCATTGATTCGATTCGATTCGATTCGATTCGATTCGAATCTATTGATTGATTCGATTCGATTCGATTCGATTGATTGATTAATTGATCAAAAGAACAGAGCCTTATTCCAATTCAGTTAAGATTAACGTTACTCATATATCTTTCAGGACGATATTATTATTTTTCTCAATATCTAGAGTTGTTGTTCACAAATTATATGATTTTTTTTAGTTCATCCCAATACATTTTATTTGATATTTTTTTTTCTTTTGAAATTTCTTCTTAAAGACGGAATAAATTAGAATTTTTAAATGATAAATAAAAATAAATTATATTTTTAAAAATATATATAAATTGAGTTAATTATTAAAATTAAATTCCGCTATATCAGATAAGAAAAAGCAGTTTTGATCGGTTATATAACCTAATATACGAGAGTAAAAAACTAATATTTATATACTTACCCATCTTACTATTTTTTACAGGTATATTCATAAAATATGTAAGCTATTTATTTTTAAAATTATTTTTAGAGAATAAAATTAAAGGAATTTTAAATGTGATTGTATAATTATTTAATTATCTTAAAGTTCGAGTCATCAAAACATAAAAACATTCACGTGTGTATGTTTCAAAATGGGTAAGTATATAAACATTAGCTTTTACAGGTAATTCTAATCTTTCAAAATATACAAATTCGTGTGATAACATAGAGAAATCATTTAATTGAGTAATTGCAATATTTTTAATTTCGTGCGAGGATATGCAAATTCATATTATTTTGTTACAAATTATGTAGCATTATATTTGTTGACTACCTATATTAAATTATTCACTTCCTGATTTTGTAAATTTTCAAATATATTCTTAAGATATATAAAGACAATTAATTTAATTAATATTGTATGAATAAGAACTAATTTTGAGAGAATAAAAATTTTAAATAATTTATATGAATGGACAATTATTTTAATCATCTTCAAATTTTAATCATTTAGAGAACTAAGAAATTCATGTACGGAAATACATAAACGGTTTGATTGTGCTACTGCAACAATAATTAGTTTTCATAAACTTTAGTTGTGCATTCATTTATATATAATTTGGTAATGTTATTATTTTAGATCACATAATTACTTATTTTACTAATTTTCATAGACATCTTCTTAACACATATAAATATTTAGCTTTTGGTAGTATCACTTAATTGTAAGTCTTTCTAAATACGAGTGGATAATTATTTTAATTATATTAAATTTTTGATCTTTTTAAAAATGGAAAGTTCGTATGAAAAAAAAAAACAGATGGACTCTACATGGATGGAAGGGTGAGGGATTTAGCTGGAACTAATCAATTCCAAGTCACCTTTGTTTATGGCCATAATAATGCAGATGATAAAAGATCTTTATGGGCTGAAAATGAAATGAGAAGAAGGATAGCAGAAATTATGAATGAACCCTGGCTTTTATTGGGTGATTTTAATAATGTCCTCTATACAGAAGATAGAGTGGGGGGACTGTATGTGATTTTAATAATGTCCTCTATTAAAGACTTTTTCAGAACAGGCAAGATATTGAAGAGTGTGAATACAACAGTTATATCACTTATTCCCAAGCATCAAACTGCACATACACTGTGACTGAGGGATTATAGGCCAATAGCCTGTTGCTCTGTCTTGTACAAGATAATTGCTAAAATCATATCCAACAGACTCAGTGAGGTGATGAGCTATCTAATAGGTGAAGAACATGCAGCCTTTGTGCCTCGCAGATACATACTACCTCCGTCCCACCCAAAGGTTTACATTTCTATCAAAAAGTAGTCTCTTTAGTAAGTTTACATATATCACTTTTTACAATCAAATCAAACAATCACTTTTTACTTTTTAATCTCCACCACTCATTTATCATCAATATTTTTTACTTTTTAATCTCCACCACACATTTAATCATCATTACTTATACCAATCATTACCTAAAATACACCAAATATACACCATCTGTCAACCTTTGGCTGGGACGGAGGGAGTACATGACAACACGGTTCCGTCCATGGAGAGACCCCATGTAGTGCATCCCCTGTCGAATGCACTACACGTGACGTGCATCCGGAAGAGAATACACTACGTGGGGGTGTACCATGGACGGTACCATGACAACACACATCTGGCTCAAGAAATAATCAGGGGATATGGTAGAAAGCAAATGTTGTTTTGTTGAACAGCTTTTGAGAGCTTTGGGGTTCCCTGCAAAGTTTGTGCAATGGATTGTCACTTGTATGACCACAGTATCTTATCAAATCAAGGTATTGACTCATTCATTTCCTGGTGGGAAAGGTATTCACCAAGATGATCCAGTGTCTCTCTTTCTATTTGTATTGTGCATATCTGTTTGATATACTTTTGTTAGTATTTTGATTAGAATTTTATATATATATATTTCTGTATTTTGTGTGATAATTTATAATATTTTTTCGTGTGTTTGCATTATTTTACTTCTAGTATAATTTTTAGTAATTCTGTGTAATTTTTGTTATATTAATGGAAATTAAATTTTATCTGCAGATTAGCACACCGGTTGAAGACATATCTGTCATTTTAGGGGCGATATTTTAAAGATTCCGATTCGTGAGTGGTCTCGTTTTATTCGTCTCGGCGAGACGATCACTTTGAGAAAAGTTCATTCGAATCCGAGTTCGTATGAAGAAGTTATGGTCGCTCGAAGTTTGATGGTACAATTTAAATACTCGCAAGTGTACGAATCGCTTTTGTAGGAAGCGGTAAGTAACTCCGAGGTCGATCTCTCGAGGAATTGGAAACGGTTTAAAATTCGATAATGTTCGGCAAATAGTCGAATGAACAAAAGTAAAATAAATTAAAATACATCATTGGTTCGATTGGATTATAATACTAACGCATGAAATTAAAATAAACTAAGTGGTAACAACACCAATTCGATCGTTGGATAAATGAGAGATAACAATAATGAGATTGATATGGGAATTTAGATTCACCGACACACACGTAATCAATTATTAGTTCCAATACTCAAATAAATAAGGTTTGGAATTATCGATTGCTCACGATTAAAAGAAATCCGTTTGATGGCGGACACCGACAAAAACCCTCGATTCGAATAATAATAACAACAATGAAAAAGATTTGATGATCTAGTTCAAAAGTTCTTAAACGAAGAACGAACAATCCCAAACTTTTACCCGGAAAATCTAAAGGAACTAACAATAAAAAACATGTGTGTGGCTATATCTAAAAACCCATATGAAGTGTTTAGCCACACATGATTAATTCAACAACTATAATGGAAATTGAAGAACAAAACATGGTAAAAACTTCCCTTGTAAATGCCGAAATCGAACTCCCGGTGAAGGTTTGATGATCTTCTTACAAGAATTCACAACAAAATGATACAAGGAATTAATATATCTCACAAAAGTATTTTTCACTCCAAGAACATACAAGGAAGATGATGAAATAATCTCACTCAATCCTCACTTATTGGTGTTTTCTCCCTCAATCTTGTGTTTTTCACCCAAGAATATCTTCCACAAGATAAGTGTATCCTCAAATAGGGTTTCTACACTTTGTTTTATAGCTAAAAAAATCAAGACAAAGGCTTGAAGGTGTGCAAAAATGTCAAGGAAAGTGACATGAACCGAAAAGTGACACGGCCCGTGTCCTGGGACACGGCCGTGTCGCACTACGCTGGATAAGGAAAAAGGTATCTGTCTTGCGACTCGGCCGTGTCCCATGACACGGCCGTGTTGTACTGCGCCAGAAAGTGTAAATTTGCCGATCGTGACTCGGCCGTGTTCCAAAAGGCACGGTCGAGTTGTTCTCATCCGGAAAATGTAATTCTCGCTGGAATGAGACCCGGCCGTGTCCTGTGACACGGCCGAGTTGCCTGGTGCAGCGAGTCGCCTGGTGCAGCCAAGTCGCCTGTGCGGCCGAGTCGCCTGTGCAGCTAAGTCCGGTTTTTGGTCTTCTTCGTCTTGATCCTTCGTTCTTGTATCAATACACCTCGGATTTTAGCATATGATATACCGTTTCGAAGCTAATTTCACGAGGAATTTATATTAAAGGAGAACACATCTCAATTCGGAGTGGAGATTCTAGAATTTAGGAGATTCTAATGCTTCAATCTTTCGTCGTTTTAGGCCCCGTTTAAGCCCTTGATCGTCATAAACTCCAATATTAGCTATGAAAACGCATATTTCACCACAATATTCGCTTGGTTATCTATAAATTAAAAACACAACATACCACGCATAAAAGAGAACAAAAATACTAAAAAGCAAACAAAAACACGACTAGAAAGAACAGAATGAGTCGATCAAGAATCGACTCATCAAAGTTTTTGGGAGGTTTTCATCAATTCTAGCGGGTAGGAATCGAATCCATCAACTATATCACTTCATATACATAAAATGCCCGCTAGGTGTCTGGTAAAAATCCTCTTAGAGTATGGTTTCGAATTTCAAGTGTTATATTGATTAGAATCAGTAGCTCTGATATGCATCTTGCTATATTGATCATCTTAGGTTCGAAAATTAGGTTTGATAGCAAGGAATGAAACAACAATGACGGAAGCAACAACTTCGTCCTCATCCCACCCTTGAGGTTGCTTCTACGAACCCTCATTATCTGAACATATGAAATATGCTCATTCCTACTAGTTCAAATATGTTGATCAAATGAATTATACAACCCATTAATTGGAGCCAACATTTTGCTTTAAAATTCTGGCGTCATTACTTGTATGGAGTTACTTGTCGGATTTTCACTGATCATAAGAGCATGAAATATATATTTACTCATAAGGAGTTTAATATGCGGCGAATGCAGTTGTTAGCGCTGATCAAAGACTATGAGATTGAGATCATATACCACCAGGGCAAGGTAATATCGTTGTTGATGCCTTCGCAAGTCAGTTTATGAGAAAATGCTTGCTCGACTCAAGATTCAGAGATAACTTTGGCAGAAGTCCGAATTGAGGTTTGGTTACAATAAATATAAGGCAACTTTATATACTTGAGATCTCGTCGTCTTTAGACAAGACCATCAGAGCAAGGCAGGGAGTAGATCCGTTCTTATTGCATATCCAAGATGATGCAACTCAAGGTAAGACCCCTTGGGTTTGTGGTCCAAGATGATTGATTATTGCGTTTCAAGAATCAGTTATGCGCACCGACAGGTGAGGAGTTGAAATGCTCAATTTTGAGAGAGGCTCACGCAACCCCGTACCCCGTTCATCCGGGGTGTACCAAAATATATAAAGATTGTAATAATATTATTGGTGCAGTAATATGAAACGAGAAGTCGCAGAGTTTGTTTCAAGATGCTTGACTTGTCAACAAGTTAAAATTGAGCATCAACGATCTGCAGGTATACTGAAACCACTCCCTACTCTGGACTGAAAATGGGATAATACACCCTTTATTAATGGAAGATATTAGAGCGTGGAGTAAATAAAAGAAGATAATAAAATATAAATTGTATGATGATATCTATTGAGATAATGTTAAACTATGAAAAAAAATATAAATTATAGATAAAATATCAAATAATTTGTAATAAGGAAAGACTCATTTAATATGAAACGAAGAGTATATATATATATATATATTTAAAAATTACAATAGTAATTAATTTTTCAGGAAATCTATTTAACAAATACTTTTCTGCATAAGATTATTTTGGAGAAAAGACTTTTCACATTCTTTTTTTTACTTTTTTTTAGCTCATGCTTTTTTCAACCTTTTTTTTCTCTCTTTTTAGTTGTTCATATCATTATGCATTTCTCTCTTTTTCTTTTTAGGCTGTGTTTAGCAAAACTACCTGATAAGTTAGCTGATAGCTGATAAGCTAGCTGATTGGGTAGCTGATAAGCTAGTTGATTATGTAGCTGATAAGCTAGCTGATTTTAATGTAGATGTTTAGCAAATTAGCGGATAAGATAACTGTTTTTTTTTAATAAAATTACATAAAATGACATCACTTTTATTTTTCTGTTATTTTTTAAACTTTCTCATTATATTATAACAATAATTGTTATAAAATAAAATAAATAATATTTTTGTCTATTATTATTTTAATATATACTACCTCTAAATTACACATATGTACTATTCACAATTCACTGTCAATTTGAAAAGTCATTGATAATGTGTTTTTAATGGTTTAAAATTGCCGTTGAATAGGACTTTTGTGTATAATAATAGTTATTTTAGTTACGAACAAGTTCACAACAACAATAGGTATCAAGATTCCGTAAACTATAAAAAATAAATCGAACATAAAATTTTAATTAACTTCCATGTGGTCTTAAAAAAAACTAAGCTAGATCATTACTTCCCCATATCAAAGCTGCAATGTCGTTATTAAGAGCACTCTCTGCACGATTCCTATACACCTGCTTCAGGTGTTGGACCCTCCACAGTACATTATCCAGGAGCTCGAGCAGATCATTGCGAGATACTTATGGGGTGTTGTTGGCCCGAAGAGAAAGACGAACTGGATCAGTTGGCGGCAGATTTGTCATCCGGTCTCTGAGGTAGGCCTCGGGATTCGGAGCCTTTCGGATACGGCGAGAGCTTTTATTTATAAGCTCTGGTGGCGCCTTCGCGCGGGCACGTCTATGTGGGCGCAGTTCATGCTCCGCAGAAACTGCTTTGCTGGCCTCTATATGCCTATGCGTACCACTTTTAAAGCTCGTGCCAGCCACCCTTGGCGTCGTCTCCTCCGAGTGGGTATTGAAGCTCAGGAGTTCATCCGCTGGACTCTTGGTTGTGGCAGCGGGGAGGTCAGCTTTTGGGACGATGCTTGGATTGGGGATAGGCCTATTTCTTCTTTTCATCAGGTTACTGGTAGACCCCATCTTAGGATTCATGAGTTATGGGTTGATGGGACGTGGGACATGGGTAGATTGGAGTCTATTGTTGTAGAGGAGCTAGGATTTACCCCTCAGTTCATCCAGGAGATCTCCGCGATTCCCATCACCGAGGAGGATTCAGATAGTATGTGCTGGACTCTTACCTCTTCGGGTGCGTTCTCATTGTCGTCGACTTGGTCTCACATCAGGGTGAGGGGTCAGGATAATCTTGTTTACGGGGCCATCTGGACTGCCTTACTTACACTGACCACTTTGGTGTTTATTTGGCGACTTCTCATGCGACGGATACCGACTGATGACATTCTACAGAGGAGGGGCGTTTCACTGGATTCTAGATGTTTGTGCTGCTCGCATACCCTTACCCAGACCTACCATACCGAGACCATTGCCCACCTTTTCTTGGAGAGTGATGTGGCTCGTGACGTGTGGGAGTATTTTGGCGCTTGGACACATTTATCCCTACCCCATACTTAGAATATCTTTGAGCTCCTGAGTTTTTTCGCACACGGCACACACTTTAGGCACGCGACTTTCATTATTCCTTGTCTGATCCTTTGGTTCATATGGACAGAAAGGAATAGTGCAAAGCATAGGGCGGTTACTTTTCTTTCGTCTCATGTTATTGTGCAGGTGGAGCGCCATGTTGCTTTATTGGCTTCTGCGGGGCTTATTTCATCTGAGTTCTGGGCGGGTTGCTCGCCGCCTGATCGTTTCCAGCGCGCTACATCTTCCCCCGCTCAGACTCGTCGCCCCGTCCCGGTGGTTTGGATTCGACCCGAGACCTCTTGGATCAAGCTGAACATAGATGGTTCATTCGATAGAGACACACAGATTGCGGGTGGGGAAGGTCTGATTAGAGATCACCACGGAGAGCTCCTTCTTGCTTTCCATTCCTTTTTTTAGTCCTCTTCGAGTTTTGATGCTAAGGTCCAGGCCTTGGCGATTGGATTGATTCTAGCTTCCCAGAGATCAAGACATGTTTGGATTGAGCTTGATGCTGCTGCTGTGGTGACCCTGCTATCATCTGGCCATCGGGGCTCTAGGCAGCTTCGTCACACTCTTATGCGTATCGGACACATTCTCAGAGATATTCAATTCACAGTCACTCACATTTTCCGAGAGGGCAACAGGCCGGCCGACTATCTTTCTGAGCTCGGCATGTCGTCCCTCGGCATTCAGACTTATACTTACGATACTGCTCCTCCGTTTCTTCTCTCCCTTATATGGATGGATCAACTTGGTTATCCGTCTTTTAGATTTAGATAGGTTTCTATTTTTTGATTGCTTGCTTGCCTATTGGTCCGCTCATTAGCCCACAGTTTTAGTGGTGCACCATGTATTGATCTAGCGGGCCGTATGCACTTTAGATTTTAGGTTCCAGATTATGGCCCATTTTTGGTCATAATTCGGAGTTGAGTTATTTTAGTCTACGGGTCCGCACATTAGCCCACGGTTTGTGGTGCACTTTGTATTTCTTTAGCGGGCTGTAGATTTCTTCGATGTTTGGACCCGAATTATGGCCCATTTTTGGTCATAATTCGGGGCTGATACTTTGTGTTTCTTGATTTCTCCTTATCTACAGGTTGGTGGGTCCCGCCTCAACCCCCGTCCACTCTAGACGCTTTTTCCTTTTAAAAACAAAAAAAGCTGCAATGTCGTCACGAACTTTATTCAGGAAAATATATTTTTATTTAGGTCATGGACATATATGGAATATATAAAGATAAGAAGCTATCTTCTTTTTTTCATAAGCTTGAAAAATTAGTTTATCAATCAGTTAGATTATAAGCTAGCTGATAAACTAGCTGATTTGAGAAGCTAGTCGTTTACGAAATGAACTTTTTTTTAGTCAATGGTCACATAAGCTCCTGAAGCTTATAAGCTAGCTGATAAGTTAGCTGGTAGCTGATAAGCTAGCTGATTAGGTAGTTGATAAGCTAGGTGAATTTAATGTAGATGTTTAGCAAATTAGTTGATAAGTTAGCTTTTTTCTTATAAAATTACATAAAATGACATCACTTTATTTTTCTATTATTTTTTAAATTTTCTCATTAGATTTTAACAATAATTGTTATAAAATAAAATAAATGATATTTTTGTCTAACTAAACAATGAAAACAAGGAATGAAACAACAATGACGGAAGCAACAACTTCGTCCTCATCCCACCCTTGAGGTTGCTTCTACGAACCCTCATTATCTGAACATATGAAATATGCTTGTAGGGTAACTATTCGGAATACATAAAAGATTACACAACAACGTGGTAAACAAATTACAAATAAATTCTGGAGATAACGAATTACACAACGAATTTATAGGCAACAAATTACACGAAATAATAAAGGGAAAAACGAATTAACCCAAAACACCGAACACAAAGAACAGGTAATTAAAGTGTCAGAGACCAAACCGAAATAGATCACAAAGATCTGAAAAACGAAAGGTAAACGGAGGTGCGAATCGACCGGAACTCGGCCTCGGCTCAGTCCTCCACTATCCAGTACCCACGTCCAAGGCTCCGTGTGTATCCGCGGCCAGCAACCTAGACGAACAAATCCAAAACCCCGGCTGGTTTCAAAAAATCCCGAATACGAGCCCCCCAAATCGGCCTCAAGCAACTTTTCACTCAGAAAATATTTTTTCACTCAGAAAAATTTCACAAAGAAACACAAATCAATTTTTCCTCACTTAGAAAATTAGGTTTTTAGTTTTCGTGTCTTTTCTCATGCCCAGATCGCCGGCAATAAATAGGCAAAACGCCAACCGGGAGAAGCCACAAATTTTCGGAGGATCGAATCCAATCATATCATTGATTGATATGGGTTTCGATCCCCTTCCAAATCAGGACCGCGAAGCCGAGCTGAAAAGGTAAGAAAATCCTTTTCCATGGCAGTCGGTGGAGAGGCGAGAGGGGAGAGAGAAAAAAAATCGAGAGAAGTGAGGCTAGGGTTACGGGGGGAGGGATTAAATATAAGGGACCAACGGTAGGGATAGGTCAACTCTCAACCAACGGGTGAGATCAAGGAGCCGGTGTAGACAAGAAGCCGGGCCAGGAAGTGGGATTAGTAAGTCTGGGCCGGACTGCACAATACCGGCCCATAACAATAAATAATTTGGGCCAACTTTTAACAATGCTCATTCCTACTAGTTCAAATATATATTTAAAATTACTTGTCGGATTTTTACTGATCATAAGAGCATGAAATATATATTTACTCATAAGGAGTTTAATATGCGGCGAATACGGTTGTAAGAGCTGATCAAATATATTTACAAGTACATTTTGAGCGAACAATATCTTAGTAGGTTGATGAAATCACTGCACTCCACAACACCTTCAAATATCATCCAAAGTGTGAAGAATCACTCACTTAGTATTTGCTGATGACTTACTGTTTTTTAGCAAAGGTAATTTAGCTTCAATTTGTGCACTTATGGATATTTTTGAGAAGTTTAGTAGAACATCTGGGCTCTTTGCTAATAAAAACAAGAATGAGATATATTTTTCCGGTGCTAAAAGATGTAGTTAGAAGAAGTATATTGGCTTATAGTAAGCTGGAGGAGGGGGTGTATTTGGGAATACCACTAAATGCTAAAAGGCTTGCTATTAGTGAGTATCAACATTTGGTGGAGAAGATGATGAGTAAGATTAATCACTGGACATCAAGAATGCTGAGTTATGGTGGCAGGTTGCAGTTAATACAAAGTGTTTTGTATGCAGTATAATGTGAATTTTCATAAATTTCGTGTAAACATTCGTGTTTTCGTTGCCATTCGTTTCATTTCGTCTACTAAAACCTATAAAAATAATATTAAAATATTAAAATTATTATTTTTTTAATTTTAATATTTATTTTATATAATGTGCCTGACACGAAAACACGACACGAATTTGCGTGGTTCACGACACTACATGACACGAATTCATTTAGTGTCGTGCATGGGTTTGGATTTTTGGTACACAAAACACGAAAGTACACGACACGAACGAATCGTCAGGTCAACTTGTCTGGTTTGGTAGAGATTGCCAAATATAGAATTGGCAACAAAGTGTGATGGTGCTGTGTAGACATGTTAAAGGAAAGAACCCCAAAAAACAGACTTTTTGGAAGTTTTATGCTGTGTGGATGGAGCGGAACAGGAGAGTTTTTTCAAGCCAAGGAACAAAGCTTCGAAGCCATACTGCAGGAAGTTGTCCACAGATCACTTGAAAGATGTTGGATAGATAAGAAACTTACAAAAGCGTGTCAAAATTGTTTTGGTTTTCCTATTCTAGATTAGAATATGCTTTGTACATGACTAGATGAGTCTTTGTTGAACTTATTGGCATACCTCGAATAGAAAGAAAACTATCTTTCTTCCAAAATTTGCTTAAGAATATTTTTAAGCGTGATTGGATAATTATTTTAATTCTCTTAGACATCAACCATTCATAAATTGGGAAATTCGTGTGAGAACATTATGAAACTATTTAATTTTATTGATGATGCGATAATTGACCATGAAAGGGTTTAGCTATTATTTTATTTTCTAATACATTCTTAATGTAATATTTTGATACAATTACTGTTGTGTTATTTATATAAATTATTAAATTACGACAACTGATGGATGCATTTTTAAAGGTGTCTTTCTAAAATTGGGCAAATTATAATTTTTGCTCCCATGAGAGTTTAGACTTACGAAAATGATCCTTTTATGAGCAAAATTCATACGTATTTTTCGTCCGAAACTAACGGATGAAGATGCATGACTGTTACGTGCATTTAAAAAAATGACCCCATAAGATTATTTTTTTCGCAATTTTTAACAATTGTATGCTTTTCGTATATTGCTTATTTTTATCAATAATTAAAGTTCTTTAAGTAATATAAATAAAGTCTAAACGAGAACAAAAAATTAAATAAAATATAAAACACTATTATAAATAAGAATCTTCATAATTTAAAAAATATGCCAAAATACTAAAAAAATAAGAATTTTCATATAAATAATTAAATTAAAAACAAAACAATATGAATATATAGAGAAAATAAACTAAATCTTCAAAAATAATAAAATTAAAAAGATATTAAAATGCAATTGTTCTAAAAAAACAAAATTACCAAAATCAATTAAAGAATCGTCATAATTCAGTTAACGCTAAAAAAAAAACTAAAAACAAGAAAGAATTGTTTTAGATAGTATAGATCAACGCAATATTTCAGTTAATTAAACTAAAATATTACTAATATTCAATTATTTTTAGATTCTTTTAATAAATTTATGTAAGTTATTTTAGCTTCAATTGATTTTTTTAAAATATATTTATTTAATTTTTCTTACTTTTTGGTTAATCGTTTTTCTAAAATTTATTTAGTATTTTGAATACTTTTTTAACTTTATTTACATTTAAGTGATTTTTAATTTTATTTTATTATTAAATAATTTTATTAACTTATTTACTTTTGAAATAAACTATATATTTTTATACATTAGATTTGTTTTTGTATTTTAAATCATATCCAGAGTTACTTAAGTATTTTTTCTATTTCATATATGGATTGAATTACCTCTTTTTTTGTCATTTAACAGAATTCATTAAACACTCAACGATTTGATCATTTGCAAAAGAAAATGACCAAAAAAAATATGGAATCAAATATATTTCTAAAAAAAATTTATAGAACCAAAATTGTAATTCTTCCTTCTATAAAATATTAATCAATAGAATTATCTTTATATTAAGGAGGGTTACAGAGAATAAAAATTGATCGTAAATTTTTTCTAAAATATGTCAGGAAAAAATGTTTTATTTACATATAATTTTCAATCACTACAAAAAATAGAAAATTCGTGTAGAAAAATAAGGGGATTATTTGATCGGATATTGCAACAATAATTAATAAGGTGAGAGAGTTTAGTTTTGTTTATTTTGTTTTCTAATATGCTTTAAATGATGCACATTTGCACTTATCGGTACAATTACTTCCATAACATTTCTATATATTAGGTAATTAGTTTTTATATTATACTACATAATTTAGCAGTAAAGTATTTATTTCATGAACAATATTAAACTAATCAAATAGTAGATCGACATTTAAATTTCAAAAATGACAATTTCCACCAATTATATTTTCTCATAGTTACGCACTCTCTTATGTTGATGTGTACCTGTCAAGAATCGTATTAAATAATGATAACCTTTATGTAGCCATATCAAAATGAAGGGAGGCTTGGATTTCTTTTACTGCGAAAAGAATAGTGTAAAATGCTACAAAATTTTATGGTGAATGATTTAAGTGTTGTGCATTTCCATATGATTTTTTTTTTATGTTCTCATATATTACGTGTCATAAAGGTACAATAATTGTAAAAAAAAATGATTCGGTCATCATAGGTACGTCTAAGGTCGACAGGCGGCGGTCTCAACTCCATCGGTGCGCACCTAAAAAAAACTGACCATCGCTGAGCTCGGCCGACGCCTGCAGGCTGTAGCACTCAAAAAAAAAACTAACTGGTTGCCGATAACAGGCGCGCAAAGGTCCTTTTTTTAATATCAAGCCCGCCGACCATATTTTTTATTTTCTTTTATATGCCAGGCCTGCCAGCCAATTTTTCCGACAGGGTCGCCATAGACCTCCGGCCGCCGATCTGTTTTCTTTCACCAGGCCAGCCGACTTGCTTTTTGGCGGGTCATTGACGGTGGCTGGACAATTTAGTTTCTTTTTTTGAACACCATCTCTACCGACCGACATTTCTTTTCGCCAGCCTCGCCAGCCAATTCTTTTTTTTCCTTAACAACAGGCCTACCGACTTGCTTTCCGACGTCACTGGTTCCACAGAAGACCTTCGGGGATCCTCGACCGATAGGAATATCCAACGGAAAAATTGGTCGACCGATAGTATTTTTTTAAAGCAGAGGCTCGTCGATCAATTTTTCTGGCGAATCGCCACCAGCCGACGACAGACTTCTGATTGCCATCCATTTTTATTATTATTTTGTTACCCCAATCTCGCCGGCGACCAACTAGATTTTTTTTTCATGCCAGGCTCGTCAGCCTGTTTTTCCGCGAGCCACCACTGGCTTCCAGTCGATTCTTTTTTTCTTCTTAGCGGCAGCCCCCCGACCTACTTTCCTGCGGCAAGACAATTTTTCTTTTTTTATTTTCGCCTGCCGACATGCTTTTCGACGATGCATCAATATATTTTTTTTTTCTTTTATGACAGCCGCCAATAGATTTTCATGAACCACAATTTTTTTTCTAGCAAGACAATCTGATAATTTGATTATTTTAGTCGGCTCCGCCCTCGTACTATTATAACACGAGTTATCTTTAATTATTATAAAATATAGAGTTGTAATTTAAAGATAAAAAAGGGAAAAAGGTAATCCTATTCCGTTATAAAAAAGGGAGTACAAAAGACGAAGGCGAAAAATAATTATATTTTAAATATGAAAAAAATAGAGAAGAGGATGAGATGACATAAAATAAACATATGTGTATAAGCAGTTGATCGAGTATCTAAAATTTGAATCTTAGAATAAATAAGCATTAAAATTCAAAATTCAAATTTAATATTTCGATCAAGAGCAAATATTCCCTAAGTGTAACTTATCTATTTGCTCTAAGTGTAACTCATCTGATTTTCTTCAAGAAATTTAGCTGGGATTAGACTAACCATATATATATATATATATATATAGGTCGCAAAATAATTATTTCCATTTATATTAATCAAAAGAATAATTAAATGACAGGAATTTTCCAAAATTTTAATTAAAGAAATAGGCACGAATATATTTTCAGATCAAACTGTACCAAAAAAAAAAAAAAAAAAAGAACTTTGCTCCATCTTCCCACATCTAAAATTCCTGTTTGCATTACGCCCCAACGGCAAAATCCTAACCAGAAAAATCCATGTGCACTGAACCGACTCAATTAACCTCAGGTATACTCTGCAGTTCAGGTCTCCACGGCCGTTGATGCGCCTCCCGCAGATCGTCGCCGTCGTTCATCAATTGACCCAAAATTTGCTCCGACGAAACTCCCTGAACGCTAGCTTCCTCCAACAGGCGTTTCAATTTTTTCATCGAGACTTTGATCTTCACCTCACGAGCTCCGGTCGGTGAACCACGTCTGTTCTCTCCCACTAAACTATCCTCGTCGCGTTTCGGATCGGAGCCGAACGAGCCCCATTCATCGCCGCCCCACTGCGTGGACGATTCTGTCTTCATGCAATTTCCCATACAGGGCCGGATGCCCTTAGGGGCCTTTAGGGGCCAAGGCCCCTGGGCTTTTTTTGCAAACAATTAATAGATATATCTTATCTTATATATATAAAGATTGAGTATTTAAATTTATTGTGGAGTCTTAATGATATTAATTAATGGATATTTTTATATTTAATATTAGTTCATATTAAATTATTTTCTCTAATTTAATATATTAAATAATATTAAGTATTAAATCCATGTCTTAAATGTTTCATATCTTAAAATATTAATTAAAATTCTATAATTCAATTAGCTACCATTTATTTAAAAATTGAGTTTCCTGTTAAATTTTTACGATTTAAATTCCTTTACTTGAATGAACTTGAATGCCCATCACTTCATTTTTATAAAAATCGTTACAAATCTTTTTGACGTCATCTCATTTTATTGTCCAACTAATTGAATTAAGTTGAGTATTCATGATTTAAATCTTTAATAATTTTGTAATAACATTTGCCATAACTATAGCAATAAGTTAATTTTCTGAACTTTTACAAACATCTTCAATAAAACTTTATTAGTATTTATACTAAAACCCAAACAAGACGGCAGTGAGCTTTGGACTCATTTATTAACTCTCTTTCATAAATAGCTTCATTTTGAAAGTAATTAAAATAGACCGTTCATATTCTTATGGAAGGTTACATACTACATATTGTGTGTATAAATAGTTTACTTTGCATATCAAACAATATTAATACAAACGAAAATAATACAAATCCAAAAGAAAATAATATTAGTTCACTGATATTAATGGATATTTTACAAGTGTTGTCTGATGAACAACAAAATAAAATAATTAGACAAGAGACTTTATCTATTACAAGAAGGTTTTTACAAACAAAGATGAATACAAATCATAAAAACATTTAGATAAAAATTGCCAACACATGCGGACATTATTTACGCTAATGTTGATGGTTTAATAAGACGGCCGCTTCTACCATTTTATGGGTTTTCAAAAATTTGGCCTTGAAAGAAAATTTAGTTCATTAGTATTACTTTGTCATTTTCTATTTTTTACTAATAACCCACAAAATTTTTTAGTGAAAACCAATATTTACGCTCTTTTGTATGACGTTGCATAATGGAATAAAAGAAAAAGTACATACTTTTAGCTCAAAGTTTTGTTAATTATAATAACAGATACAAAAAGTTGAGTTATAGACATAAAAAAGTTAAAAATTTTTATCGAAAAACAAAACTGCATCGTGACGGTCAGAATGCCTCGTTACTAAAGAGTAAAGCCCACAACACTAATATTACCCTAAAGATGAATTTCTAAATGAGTCGGTTTGTATATCAAAAGAGAACTCATGAAAAAATTAATTTGGATGAAATTATAGAAGATTTAGTAGCGAAGGATCGACGGGTTCCACTTTGATGAGCGATGTTTGGTATTTTTATATTTAACGTCTAGTTTCAATATTTTTTTATAACTTTGGATGATGTATCTTTTGTATTTTTAAAAATATATAAGATATTAGCTTCGGCCCCCGCAGTTGAAAGGCTTGTGATCCGCCCCTGTTCCCATACTGTATGTGTTACTGTGTATGAGCTTCTATTCTGTGTTCGTTTTTCTCGCTAATAGTGTGTGTGTTGTGCGTGTTTTTCCCCTTTTTGCTTTTGGAAGATTTTGCTCGCTAATTGTGTGTGTGTGTGTGTGTTTTGGGGGTGTTTTTATAGGTTAGATGTGGATGAGTGTTTTACTCCTCAGATGGCCCCCACGGAGTTAACCTTTTTTAAAGAAAAAAAATGGGTCGAGGGGGGTCACCGCCCCACTTCAACTTTGAGCCGGCGAAGTGAAGGTGGCTCGGCTCGACTACCATATTAATAATTGAACAATAAAGTAATTCATTAAATAATAAATAAAAAAAGAAATTTTTTTGTTAATACTAAACGTTACGTTTATAGTGAAGAACAAGTATGAAGGCGCCCGGTGCGTTGCAGCGGGAGTTTTCGAGAAATTTTTGCAATAATCATTTACGAATAATGTTTGAAAAGGGCTCTTCGTTGTGAGATCATGGTATGTTTTTAACGACACGTGTTGTATTTGTTTGCAATAAATATTGTGTCAAGCTGTATTTGTAGTTATCATATTTGGTCGGGCACCATTGTAATTATACGTACGTCAAAACCATATCAAGATTGAACTTGTTTTGTTCGTTATGGAAAGACTTTTTTGTCAGTATTTTTTTTATTTAATAAACCGCTAGGTATTTATTATATATTTGGCAAATAAAGTTTGTTATATAAAAAAATCTTAAATATTAAAAGGTTCAATGTTTGTTTTGTAATTTTTTATTTATTTTTATTTTATTTTTTTTATTTAATTTTTTTGTAATTTTTTTATATTGGCTCTTCTAGGTGGGCTAAATATTTATGCAACCGCCCTTTTTCGTTTTTAATTCATAAGCCTTTTCTTTTATTAGGGTACATCAAACTATTACGCAGTCCTCATTTTCTTTAAATGATAAACTATATTTAATGGCGAAATGAATTTTTTATCTATGCACGAGACCTATTTCCTCCTATAGTATTTTAGAGAGAATAAGTGACAAAATAGATATTTTTGATTTTCTACTTAATATACACGTACATATAATAATTCATTGATTCTGACATGTTAAATCTTGGAAGTGTTTCAGAGTGTTACTTTTCTAATAGGGACAAAATAGAACAATGTCTTGCAAAGTAATTTAAATTTTAATGTTTCCTATTAAAGTAGTTTTTTCTTATTTATATATCTGGTTGCTTGTTTGTAAGTAAAATATTATTCATGTCAAAATAGTAACACACAACACATGTAAAAAGTTGTTATTTTTTAATGTAACAAAAAGTTACTCTATTTACTCCTTTATATATTATTCACTACCTACACTACATTTATTTAGTCAAACCCGAAACCCATGACTTCTCCCATAGTACACAGCACATCACAATATTTGAACATATGCTCAATTTTCTATATAGAGAGAATAAAAAAAAAAGAAAAAAAAAAAGAAAAAAAAAAAAGCGGAGGTGCTGGGACGCCAGCTTCCACAGCCGAGAGCTCGTTGAAAATCGCCAACATGTGCATAGAATATAAAAGGAAAAAAAAACAAAGGAAAAAGAAAAAAAAAAAACAGGGGGAGGAATTCTTTAATGGGGCACGGAACCCCATTCCCACCCCTTTAGTATATAGTAGGAATAAAAAAAGGTGAGTTCCTGAAAAAGTCGAATAAAAGGAAACTTAATTAACTTATAAGATTCAGGAGTTTATTTGATCATTGACTAAAAAAAAAGCTCATTTCGTAAACGATCAGTTCACTTATCAGCTAGCTTATAAGCTAACTGATTGATAAGCTAATTTTTCAAATTTATAAAAAAAGAAGTTTAGCTTCTCATCTTTATATATTCCATGTATGTATGTGATCTAAATAAAAACTTATTAATTTTTATATAATCACCCCCTGAGTAATTGACATATTACAAATAAACCCACCATCCATTAACTTTTCAGGAAAAATTGAGGCTTCAGATAAGTGGTGGACGCGAAAAATTATGGTTAGTCTGATCATCACTCTATTACACTTGCTAATGAATTATTTTGTTATAAATATAATACAATAATTTTGTGTTCGATTTATCTTTTATATTTTACGGAATCTTTTTGATACCTATTTTTGTTTTCGTAACTAAAATTATACACACGAGTCCTATTCAGCGGCAATTTTAAACCATCAAAAAAAATTATCAATGACTTTTCAAAGTGACAGTGAACTATGAATAGTACATATGTGTAATTTAGAGGTAGTATATATTAAAATAATAATAGGCAAAAATATCATTTATTTTATTTTGTAATAATTATTGTTAAAATATAATGAGAAAGTTTAAAAAATAATAGAAAATAAAAGTGATGTCATTTTATGTAATTTTATAAAAAAAAAAAAGCTAACTTATCAACTAATTTGCTAAACATCTACATTAAATTCAGCTAGCTTATCAGGTACCTAATCAACTAGCTTATCAGCTACACAAATCAGCTACCAGCTAGCTTATAAGCTTCAGGAGCTTATGTGACCATTGACTAAAAAAAAGTTCGTTTCAGAACGCATTTTTCAAATCACCAATTTATAACATAAATTGATTGATAAACTAACTTTTCAAGCTTATGAAAAAAAAACTAGCTTCTCATCTTCATATATTCCATATATGCCCATGACCTAAATAAAAAATATTTCCCTGAATAAAGTTCGTGACGACATTGCAGCTTTGATATGGGGAAGTGATGATCTAGCTTAGTTAGTTCTTTTTTAAGACCACATGAAAGTTCATTAAAAAATTGTGTTCGATTTTTCTTTTATAGTTTACGGAATCTTGTTACCTATTGTTGTTGTGAACTTGTTCGTAACTAAAATAACTATTATTATACACAAAAGTCCAATTCAACGACAATTTTAAACCATCAAAAACACATTATCAATAATTTTTCAAAATAACAGTGAATTGTGAATAGTACATATGTGTAATTTAGAGGTAGTATTATTTATTTTATTTTATAACAATTATTGTTATAATATAATGGGAAAGTTTAAAAAATAACAGAAAAATAAAAGTGATGTCACTTTATGTAATTTTATAACAAAATCAGCTAGCTTATCAGTTAATTTGCTAAACATCTACATTAAAATCAACTAGTTTATCAGCTATATAATCAACTAACTTATCACTTAATTTATCAACTACTAACTAACTTATCAGCTAGTTTTGCTAAACACAGTTCAAAAAGAAAAAGAGACAAACGCATAATGATATGAACAACTAAAAAGAGAAAAAAAAAAGTGGATTTGACTCTTGTAGAGTGGGATGAGGACGAAGCTGTTGCTTCCGTCATTGTTGTTTCATTCCTTGTTTTCATTGTTTAGACTCTTGTAGTGTATTTCACTATTGGCTTCGACGTGGATTTGGGGATTGCTTTGTAGTGTAAAAGACCTCTTCTGTATTATATATTAATGAAAGTGTTGTGTGTAATGTTGAGAATGTGTATTTTACCTTGGTGAATTTTAAATCGAGGATTTACTGTGATGTAATATATCTCAAATATTTTTGTGTTATTATAGATATGAGGCGTGTAAATTATTAAGATTTAAGTCTACAATTTTCATGTTTTTTAATTAAATTATTACTTCAAAATCAATTTCTATGAACTTATATCTAATTAGCATAATTCTCCATCAATTTCAACTCCCCCAGTAATTTGGGAAACAAGTGTGTTTTCGTTTTTGTTTCGTCCAGCGTCAATCCGCCTCGCACCCAATTTAAAATCGAAAAACAAAAACCGAGAAGAAAAAAATCAATCTGAGCCACAAAAACAAGTAGCCGCTTAGAACAAGCGGGGCAGGTAGACATTGTAGCGGATCGGATCGCGGTTCTCATTTTTGTGAAACGATGAATACCCGAACTGGTCCACCTAAGGGGTATTTTGATACTTTTTTATATGATAGACTAAAAAGCTTTTATTTTACTTTTTCTTACTCTATTTTTATGTTTTTATTCCTCTATCAATATTGATGTCTTATATTTTATATTCTATTTAAGAATTATTATTGTTATGATGAACCAGATACTCAATCTATCTGAACTAATTTTAGGAATAACTGAAAAATCAGTATTTATAATATATGAACTGTTATGAAATCGAAATATTGTAGAAAGAGAATAGAGAGAATATCCTCAGGTATATTTTTCATTAATAATTGAAGTCCTATTTATAGGAAAACTTCAGATGGCACAATCGTAATTACATAATTACATCAGGGGCATAATAGTCATTCACACTATATAAAAACAAAGGAGTAATTGAAATGTCATTTTCAAGGTATATTATAACACTCCCCCATTGAATGACTATTTACATAAATATCTGCTGAACTAGTTTGAAGAAAAACCCAATGGGAGAAAAACTTTCAAACTGTTTGTATTGGAGCTTGTGACAATCATATTATGTTGCATCATAATGTTGGTAGGAAAGCTCTGTTGGATAAAAACTTCAGCAATCTGTAACCTCGTAAATTTGCTCCCCTTTATCTCGATAGTTCTTGTATGAGTATTCTTGTGCCGTCTCAGTAAAACCTCGTGGGACAAAAACTGAGTGAATCTGTCATGTATATCATTCGTTGGAGTATCCATGTGTTGCCTCATTAAAACCTTGTCAAGAAAACCCAGTGGGAAAAACTTGATCGAAGGAAAAAGAGTCTTTGAGGAATAATCTTGATCTTTGTAGTGTTCCTCATTATGCCATGAATATGCCTCGTTAAAACCTTATTAGGAAAAACCCGGTGGGAAAAATCCTAATGAAGGAAAAAGAGTACATTATTTATACTAATACGCCATTCCAGTTGCCTCGTTAAAAACCTTGCTAGGAAAACCCAATGGGACAAAACCTCACTCAAGGGAAAAAGAGTGCAATGCGTATTTTATATAAATATGCCCCAGACATTTCAATGATCCTCTAGAGATTAGTACGAGTATCATTTTCAGTGCAGTTTGTAATATCGGACTCATATTCATTGCAATATATTTCAAATTTCTTTTGAAAATTTCATATTAGTTGTGATTAAGCTGCCTCGTTAAAAACCTTGCTGGAAAAACCTGGTGGGATAAAACCTCAGTCAAGGAAAAGAGTACAGCATATAATTTTCGTTCACAACGTTTTGAGTGACTGCACGCACTGATAATATGTTCAAAATCTCCTTATGAGTCACTTTCAGTAAGCCCATATATTTCATTTTATTATAAGGGCATATATTCCAATTTCGATGGATTTCAATATCCTCATTTTTACAAATTATGGATTTTAATATCCTTATTTCCAATATCCATATTTCACAGTCATGGATATCCTTATATCATTTATCGATATCATCTTTCCAATCATTGATATCCTCATTTCATTCATAGCGCTATATTGTGTCGACACTTTTACTTCCCCATGGCAACATAACTTGCCGAGGTATCTCATTATCAATCATCCATTGGGATTACACATTGTGGTTATGTCTATATACTTCTCAAAAGTATATGCCTCCTTTTATCATTTGCTTTGATTCATATTCGGGGAATTATTATGTATTTATCAAAGCAGTTGTAGTTGGTACCAAAGATTAATAATCTATCATGCATCTTTGAACTTCAAGTTCATATTTCAGTTGTGAGGATATAGTGTGATGCATTTCACATATTTCCAACTACCAATACTCCCCTCATGCTAAGAGATTTCTTGAGCACCAAACTCGTATGCCAGTATCTCAGTATTCATCTTCAGTCATGGGAGTTTGTATATTATGTTCTCGATATTGGCTGGAGGACTTCAAATAGTATGCCAATTGATATCCCACTTGTATGCGCATATCTCGATCCTTTTTGGGATCTATTCAAGTTTATTTGGGATATATTACTAGCTTTATATGATCTGGAATATATGCTCAAACCGTGAGCAAATTATCTCGTAAATTTCTGATTACGAGTCATATAAACATGTGACTATCTAGTGGACCATAATATATAGTAGTTCACATGTAGAGGAAGTGGGCTCATACTCCCACTTAATATATTCCAAATTTATAAGGGATTCATTCCCAATATTGGCAAGTAGTAATAGTAATCGAGAACACATATTTGAAGACATGATGTGTCTGTATCACCGTATAGATATTTTGCCGGCATATCACATCATCTTTCGGTGCCATTTTGCACATCATTATCAACATGGAGTCGTTGCTCCCACATGTCATATTATGTTCATTATTCGAGCTGTAATTCATACGCTTCAGGACGCGGAGTCAAATCTCATACGCGTATTCCAATCTATAAATAGATTATCATTGTATTCACAATCACCCATACCGAGGGTTTGAATATCATAATGGATTCAATGCTTTTTAATCTTCGTAAATATTACCCATCTCTTCCAGTGAATATTATAAAACGAATTTATCGAGCTCGACTCGAAAGATTAAGGGTGTTAATGAGAAATGGCATCCCAGAAGATATTCGATGGTTGATCGAAGCACAAGTTCGATTATCTGGCGAATTTTCAAATTCATTTAAGTACATGCCAGGTACAGGTAAGAGTAGTTATGCAAAGAAACGCAGAGCAAAAAGATTAGGTGGGTGCTATAAATGTGCTCGGTGGACATGTGACACACGATGCAAATCTGTGGGGTTTGTATCCAAAAATCGAGAAGATAAAATAGCATTTATCAAGGATGGATTGAGTAAGGAATCTATGGATCATGATATTCAACATATTCTTGATGCACATCCGAGTGGATACGTTCATCGTGAACTAATGACTTTGTGGATACAATTTAAGGATGAACGGGAACGTTATAGTCATGAAAAATTAGTCTCAAAAGATCCAGTTTGTAAGTCCGTTCTATCAAAGTTGGTATAAGGTAATAGAAAAAATAATGCAAGTTGATGAATATTATTTTCCAATATTTAAATTTCTCAGCTGCTGATCGGTAATGTCATTTTCATTGAAAAATATAATATCATATCTTTCATTTTCTTTTGCAATTTTGTCAAAAGTAATGACTTATCTGCCGCTCCATTTTCAATGAAAATAGTGAAGTCATTTGTCGTTTAGAAAGAAGTTTGTTCTTTAAATTTGGGATCCACAAATCAGAAAATGTATCTCTCATAAAAGTATTTTGAAAGTCTAGTGCAGAAAGATGGAGTTCTCAGAATCCTCACATAGATCTCATCCAATTAAAACTATATGTATTTTAGGTGGATCCAAATTGATAGGTCATATCCAGCATATAGATATGGCATATCAATTCGTAAAAGAATTAGGAAAACACAAAATCGATATATTGTATGGTGGGAGTAATTATAGATTTTTGGGTTATCTTGTTAGAGGCTGCACAAAATGGGAGAATAAGAGTAACAAGTGCCTTACACTATCCCACAGTTAGAACCAGTAGTATAGGGGGTTCAACTGGGTTGATGCTTCAAACACAGTCTGTGCATGATAGTTTGATGTATGTGGTGAATAATAGTGATGCCTTTATTGTTCTTCCAGGTGGCTATGGCACACTCAATGAGATATTCAACATCACGTCATGGGCCGAGCGGGGCTTCCATACCAAACTTATAGGTTTGTTGAATATTAATAATTTCTTCAGCAATTTGCTTGCCTTTCTGGATCAAGGAGTAGATCACAAGTTTATATCTCAGCCATCACGAGATATAATAATATGTGCTGACACTGTTGCTGATCTACTTATAAAGTTTCAGGCATATATTTCAGTTAAGAATTTGGAAGTCAAAGCTCATCAGCCACAGGCTATTGGCGCCAAACGGAAAAGAAATTTAGATCATTTATATCTTTCATTATAAACCCTTATGCCAGGGGGTGGCAGAGTTACGGAGTTTTATACTCTCGAGACGCACCCCTTTTCTTTTTATGGGTTTCATATGTATTTTCTTTTTCGCGTTTCATATTGTCGAGTGTTTACTGCCTTTCAGCTAGTTTCGATATTTTCACTTCGACTGTTGTGTGCTTCTTCAGTAATAATAAGACCATCTTTTGCTATTATGCAAATACAATATTTTCACAAATATGTGATATATGTTTTCCCATGAATATTGTCAATCAATATGATTTCAATGATCCCACCATGTAATATAATCAACATGGAATTTATTGAGCAATTATTTTCCAGTGATAGTTTTTCATATCACTTGTCAAATGATCCCATCATGCAGTTTGCATGGGATTTTCTTTAATCAATCGGTGATAGCTTTTGGTATCACTTGCTCAATTTTCTCCGTTCGTGTTTAATAACCATGGAGATTGGATATTATTTCCATCAACTGCTTCTTCTTCGAGAGCAGGATTTGAATTATTGATCAACTACTTCTTCAGAGTAGGATTTATTCATTTCAACTGCTTCTTCAGAGCAGGATTTAGATAATCGATCAACTACTTCTCCAGAGTAGGATTTATTTTTATCAACTGCATTTTCTTCGAGAGCAGGATTTATGAACCATTCATGTGGTATTACCAACCACGATGGTGATATATAATATATAAATTGCGTACGTGTAAAATCATCCGTCTTGTGATAATTGAACTCATCACATAGGAGGTATAGTAAATATGTAAGACTATCCATCTTGTGGTAATTAATTATCATATGAGAGGTATCACCATCCATCTTATGATAATCAGAATATCACATGTGAGGTATTGTAATTACAGAAAGTAAGCTAAATAAATGTGTGGCTTGAAGCCACCACTATGAGATAAGTAAGATATATAATTTAAATTTCCATATAATTAACTGCTTCTACCAGAGCATGATCGTCCAATCAATTCCTCAAAATATAGTCATCGTCAAGGTATAGGTCGAAATATCGACTGTCGTTAATAACAAGTGTAATGGTATGTATAAATCTTTGCGATTTCCGGAGTTGGATATTAATTCGTACATTTTAATAATTTAATAATAACATGTATGAAAAGAGTTAATACCCATATCAATATTAATGTCAAATCGAAACTCTCGTAAAATGGATCACGATGGTATCAAGAAAAATTAATTCTGATAACATATGTATCTTATATGTAAAAAAAACGAATGTGTGATTCAATAAATTAAAAGAATATTTTATTCTTTTATTAATTTATATTTTATAGTATTCTCACCTTGAATCAAACCGGTTCTGCACCTTGCCATTTCCAAGATTCTTCTTCACGTCCTCTACCATCGCGGCGGCCTCCGCCTTCCATCTGTGGCGGTATTGCTGGACAACCTTGTTGGTAAAGAAGGGGACGGTCATGATTCGGCGCATCTTGCGCCAGTGCTCGTCGTAACCTGTGAAGACCATATTCTGCCTCTTTCCGGTGAATATGTCGAACACGACCTTTCGGGTACGTGACCTAGGGGTGGTTCGGTACGGTATACCGAAAATTATCATCCATACCGTATACCGTACCGAAATTTTTGGTATGACAAAAATCATACCGTTACCATACCGAAATTTTCGGTATACCGAAAACCGGTATACCGAAAATCTCGGTATGACATATTTACATACCGTTATTGTACCGAAATATCGGTATACCGAAATCAAGTCGGTATACCGTTAATTTTTCGGTATATCGAAACTTTTGCGGTATACCGAAAATTTTAAGATATATCAAAAAAAATCAATATACTATACATAGTTTGGTATACTGAAAAATTTCGATATACCGATAATTTTTCGGTATATCGAAAATTTTCGGTATATGTCGAAAAAAAATCTGTATACCGAAAATTTTCGGTATACCTCGGTATATCGAAAATTTCAAAAACTCATACCGTTACCGTACCGAAAATACCGGTAACGGTATCATACCGTACCGAAAAAATCGGTATACCGAAAATTTCGATATTTTCGATATTTTTCGATACGATATTTTCGGTATTTCGATATTTTCGGTATTTTTCCCAGCCCTAACGTGACCCGAACTCGAACCCTGCGTGCGGAGGATGTCCTTGGCGAGATCTGGCGAGGAGACGACCACTAAGTTGCGGCGCCTCATACGGAGAAGGAATAGTTCGATGAATTTCTTGCGCGTAGCTTGGATACTACTTTGGCGAAGACAATGACGAAGAAAGAAGGGTTTTCTTGAGGAGGATGAAATCCATAGTGAAAAGAGGGATATTTTTTTTTGTTTTCTTTTTATTTGTCTCGTTGAAGTAGGAAATGGGTGGTGGTGAATATCCACGATTAAGGGTGGATAGCTGAGAGCAGACAGTGGAGAAGGAAAAATCGATGCTTAAATTAATTATATTCTCCCTCTCGGAATTCAGATCCATCTTTGTTGCAATGATTCGAGAGCATGTGGACAAATTGATATGTTTTGATTTTTTTTTTTTTTTTTTTAGGATTTCAACTGGAGAATTGATATATTTATTTGTAATAATAGATTTTTGATACAGAGGATCATCTATAAGATGCAACTGTAGAGCATACCCTCTTTATATTACTCAGATGACTAGAGTCATGCTGATAACGTGTTATGAAATCGAAATATTGTAGAGAGAGAATAGAGAGAATGATCCTCAGGTATATTTTTCATTAATAACTGAAGTCCTATTTATAGGAAAACTTCAGATGACACAATCGTAATTATATAATTACATCAAGAGTATAATAGTTATTCACATTATATAAAAACAAAAAGATAATTAAAATATTATTTTCAAGTTATTC
The DNA here is from genome assembly GCA_033398695.1 of Orobanche coerulescens. Taxonomy (NCBI): domain Eukaryota; kingdom Viridiplantae; phylum Streptophyta; class Magnoliopsida; order Lamiales; family Orobanchaceae; genus Orobanche; species Orobanche coerulescens. The sequence goes on from CM065814.1 coordinate 132,107,647, forward strand.
ATAGTTTAATTTTCACTGGACCACTAAAAATTGGTCAGCCGATGAAAATTGATTATGAACCGGATACCGATCCAGGAATATTCCTTTTAGATCGTACGAGAAATAAAAATAGAATATTAAATCGGAAAAATTGAGACTGAAATTAATTAATCCGGTTTGACTGCGTTGAAGAACAAGAAATCTTTTTTTTTTCTCCATTTAATTTTTGATCTCTTGTTCTTATCAGACACGTCATCTCTGATTTACAGATTACTATCGCAAGCCGCTTTAATTGGCTTGGAACTAATTAGCAAGCCGAAGCTAAGAAGAGCCGACAGAGTATAATATGACTTGTGTGTGGAAATGAAGTTCCGCTTCGAATCTTGCAAATTAAAGCTTCAGTTGAGTGTGTTCGGATTGTGTTCGATTCTGAATAGAAAAAAATATGAAATTGAACCCGAAATATATAATTTGGTTCGGATTCGGTTCCTGCAAAAAAGATAGAATTCAATTTCTGACAGTCCTACTAAAAATTGATCGGCCGATGAAAATTGATTATGAATCGGGTACCGATCCAGGAATATTCCCTTCGAGAAATAAAAATAGAATATTAGGGTGCGTTTGGTACAGAGAATGGAATTGTAGAGAAATCAATTCCAGAGAAATGATTGCAGAGAAAGAGAATTGGTCAGGAGAATAGGAATTGACTATCCTGTTTGGTAGCACAGAGAATTCAGCAGAGAAATGCAACAGAGAATCATTTCTCTTGGTGGTGGCGGTGGTGGTCGTGGCGGTGGTGGTGGTGGCAGCGGTTGTCGGTGGTGGCGGCGGTGGTGGTGGTGGCGGCGGCGGTGGTGGTGGCGGCGGTGGTGGCGGTGGCGGAGGTGGTGGCGGCGGCAGTGGTCGTGGCGACGGTGGTGGTGGTGGTGGCGGCGGTGGAGGTGGCAGCGATGGTCGGTGGTGGCGACGGTGGTGGTAGTGGCGGCGATAGCAACTCAGAGAAATCAATCTATATATATATGAAAAGTGGTGATGAAAATGAAAGGAGAGACATGCCACATGGGACAAAATCCTATGTGGCAAATTCCAGCAAAAAATAAATGATTTAAAATCATTTCAATTATATTTTGCCATTCAAAATAGTTTGTTCATTTTTCCACAATTTTAGCTAAACAAAATCTTATGTGGCAAATTCCAGCAAAAAATAAATGATTTAAAATCATTTCAATTATATTTTGCCATTCAAAATAGTTTGTTCATTTTTCCACAATTTTAGCTATAAGCCTACATGACAAATTCCAGCAGAAAAAAAATGGTCTAAAATTATTTCATATATATAAAACAATTCAAATTATATTCTGCCACAATTTTAGCTATTTATAATATTTATCATATTATCCATTAGTTAGTTAGATTTACAAAATTTTGTAGGGCACCAATACTCATCATAAATTCTAGAAAAAATTAATTGATTTAAAAATATTTCAATTCTGTTAGGGATAGAAACTTTCAAATTTAGATTTATGAGATTTCTTGGGAGCCGAATACTTATCACACAGCCACTCCTCATTCCTAAAAACCGTTTGTTATATAAATAAGAAAGGGATCTCTCTTTTTTAGTACCAAACCATAAAAGTAACAAGTTATATATCCCCATTCATAAAACTATAAGTTTTTGATACCAAAATGTGTTAAAAGACTTTATTACCCTTAAAGTCTACCAATTCTGAGAAAAAAAAACTAAAAAGAAAAAGGAATATTATTAAAACTAAACAACAATAAAAAAGGTCCCACAACTCAATATTGCAAAAACTCTCCTCCTCTCTGCAAAAAAGTCTCCCGTCGTGAAACCCTTCGCCGGCAAGAAAATGTCGACCTCCGACTACCACAATGAATCAAGACGCCGGAAGTTCCGCTAGTGGCACTCCATCGAAGAGCAATTAAATCGATGAGCCGCGTTAGTGTATTTCATTCACACGATCGTGCCACGATGGTTGTTCATCTTCCCACGATCGTTGAAGAAGATGAGACCATCGTGTACACGATGGTCTTTCGTGGGCACGATGTCTACACACGACGGTCGGCGATCGTGTGTGCCGTCGTGTGCTAGAAGTGCAAAAGCTCTGCCTTGCACACGATCACCGCACACGATCGTTTCCCGTCGTGTGAACCGTCGTGTGACACACGATGGTCTTCACACGACGGGCATCGATCGTGTGCATGCGATCGTGTGCAAGGCGTAATTTTTTTCGTTCTCTTAAGCATTTTATCATATTCTTATGAGTTGTATGTCCATATTGCGGTGGTTGCGTATGGAAGAGACCGACATTGCGTTTTGTTACACGTCAAGTGAATCTTTACATACGGAGGCGGTATTTAAAGAGATCATTGAGACATTAAGGAGTATGGGCCGCAATTCCATTGCTTGATCGAGCTATCGAGAGCTTGACCGAGGGGGTCCCGGGGCGCTTGATTAAAGTTAGGAGGAATGGGAGTTCAAATCGCCTACATCACTTGATTGCTCGTCAATTGGAGGGTGATCAAATCCCGCGGATGAGTCGTGGTTCCGAGGTTTGCGGGAGGACCATTCGTTTACCGCCCGTGATTTCGCCTTGATCACGGGACTCCATTTGGAAACTCTACCTTCCATCCCCGGGACGACCATCTCCTTCCGTCGACGGTATTTTCCATGAGAATACTCCATGGCAAAAACATTAAGGTTAGTGTTCTCGGAAGAGGTTCAATGCTCGAGATTTTGGTAGAGACATAAGAGATTATCTCAAGGTTGCCAATTTGCTTATCTACTACTACTTTATCCTATGCCGTGACGACATGATGGTCGAGACATGGGCATGGGCATTAGTGGAGGATTTCGAGCAGTGGGATATGTTTCCTTGGGGTTCTTATGCCTTTGGGGTTTTATCTTACTACATAGGCAACGTTGCCATGAAGGAGGGACAAGAGCACAAGGACTATCACTTCTATGGTCCTGTTTGGGCTTTACAAATATGGTCGTATGAGATGATTCTGCATTGGGAGCATTGTGTGGTAGTCGAGATAAAGCTGTCCAAGTCCCGGTGTTTGATGTGGACTACGAGGAAGATGTTTTGTGATTTCACTCATTTCTTCGACGATAAGGTACATAAATTTGTAAACGTATTTTCTCCTAACTTCACTCATCTCTTCAACATTATGTGATTGCCCATCTAATGGTATGCTTTAATGACTATTGTTGCGACAAAGTACTTCCTCTTTACCGCATCCGGAGGAGGATGAGGCGGAGTATTACTACCGAGCTTTGAGAATGGCTCGCCTTATGACGTTAAGTTCATTAGGCTGTAAGAATAGCCGTGAGGAATAAGGCGGATGAGCTGCCGATCCCAGGAAGAAAGTTATGGATAGGTTGAAGAAGGCTAGGAAAATTGATTACATATGAGTCGGCACATAAAGTGTCGAAGCGACGCCGTGAGTACCCCACCGGTACATGGTGGGAGACATCGGACCGGGAGAGGCAACAGAGAGGGTGTGTTGTGTCCACGGACTTCCTTGTCGGACCACACCCGAGACACGAGCGAGGATGAGTACTTGATCGCCGTTTGAAGGCGATCTTGTGACGATTCCGAGTCCGGATTTATTGCTCGAGTTTCTCGCCGGTGCTTTGGGATCGTGGATTTCTTCGGACCTATGCATAGGCGTTCTAGGAGCCCGGTACACTACTCGGTGGGAGCCATGATAGGCCTCGTCATTACGCCTCGATAGCGGCGCCGGCGGAGGATTCCCGACCCTCCACGTCACTCGGTCTCGGGCGCGGCCTACAGTCACCATTCTCATCGTCGGCTAGTCATCATTCGAGTCACCATTCTCGGGTCGTCCGAGTCACCATTCTCGGCATCCGCCTACCCACCATTACGAGGTCCAGACAGTCACCATTCTCGATTCATCATTACATTGAGCGGACTCAAGGCCCCTTGATTACGAGCATCGGTATGAGCCATTTGAGGCGCCGTTTGAAGATGGGACGATGTTCGACTGGTTTCAGGACGAGCATCATTACAGTGCGATGTTTCGCAGTGAGGGTGGTGGTCCTGGCGGCAACCTCCATTTCGGATCGAGCGGCCAGATTTTGAGATCGAGCGGCCCATGCTGACTCGATCGTTATAGTTGTGAGAGGGATGCGAGGGTGACGAAGATGGTGAGAGTGCCGAACGCAGCATTTGGGTGAGCGTAGTCTTCCACCGAGAGTGAGTCGACCATGTGCTGCTCTTCGAGAGCGTTTTGTTGTTGCGCCTCCCGGAGATAGCGAGGCTCAAGAAGTTGTACCTACGGTTTAGGAGGAGCAGCCACGTGATGCTATTGTCCAGTGTTTGGACCGGGCATGCTCTCACCCCGGGCGTTATTTGGACCGGATAGAGTCTAGCCGTGAAGACTTCGATGCCGAGGTGATAGACTGTTATGTGCTTGCGACTCGGCGAGGCTTCGGAGGAGTCCGTAGTGTTGGTGTCGGTAGAGTTGGCACCGTACTTGCCGGCTCCTATTTTACGTAAGTTCTATAACCTACTCACTTGTATATCATTGGTTTGATATCGATATTTATTAATTTTGTGGTTTGGCTTTTTGTAGTTAGTTTTGGCCAACGAGTTTGCAAGACTCCATCCGGATGATCCACTTGGCATCAAGGTGACGGGGAAGCCGGTTTACAAGGAGTGGAAAATTCCTAAATGCATCGAGGACTACATGACAGGTCTTGATACACCACATGCGGTTCCATGGTTAAATTGCAACGAAGTAAGTTTGAAATTTATATTTATAAATAATTGACGATTTGTTGCGATTTGAAATTTATATTTATAAATGATTCGCTATGTTTGATGTGATGATCTTATATGATTACATATTGTGTTTGAATAGATCATTGCCATTTGTTGCCTCGACCAAAGCCACTGGGTGACTATCAAGATTGACATCATAGCATGGACCGTGGAGTTGTACGATTCCTTGTCACACCACCACGAAGATGGTCGTTACCGCTTCAACCAACTGCGACCGATTATGCGTCTGATGCCTCGTGTGCTAGCTCAATCCGGGTATTGGATGAACAACCAATCGAAAACGAAGTATGACACGGAGATGAGTTTCAAAATTATGCCACGAGAGCTACAGTTCATACAGAACGACAATCACAGTTGTGGCCCCTTCGCGTGCATGTACTTGGATCGACTCGTCTCTGCAAACCCAGGAGCAAGGCACCAAATCAAGGAACTTAATGAAAAATATATTAAGAAATATCGATATGGCCTAGCTGCTAAAATCTTTATGTTGTCTTTAGACATGTAGAATGGTTTATGTTGTGTTGTACAATATTTATGTTGTATTTAGACAGTTTTGGATGAATGTGTGAGTGTTGTTAAATCTGAATGTGTTGGCTCTGTGTTACACACGATGGATGCACACGATCGTGGCCATCGTGTGTTGCGATCGTGTGCAACCTACCCACGGTCATGCGTCTGATGCTGTCGTGTGCGCACGATGGCTGGCATGACCGTGTGCACACGACCGTGGGAACGGCCGTGCACACGATCGTGTGTTCAATCGTGGCCACGATTGAACACGCGACCACGATTGAACACACGATCGCCTGTTCAATCGTGGCCACGTTCTTGTGCACACGATCGCGTGTTCAATCGTGGCCACGACCGTGTACACGATCGTGTGCATATGAACTTTTGAAATTTTTGCAAATTTGAAGTATTGTATTATCTAGAATGATGTTTTGTGATTCAAACATCGCTTGTTCAAACATTAATTACAATATGGCTTCTTATACGAACTCCTATTTGTCATTTCGTCGTAATTCATTAGTATATGAGGTCATTCATCCAGATGATTGAACTTATCCATACGTACTAATAGAACAATTGGACGACACATGATATGCAATATATTATGGTAATTCAATCAATAACTTGTTATATAAGTGTATCATTAACAAATAATTGTTAATATATAAGTAACAACACTTAAATTGACGAGTAATTTGAGAAATTGGTGAAAATTCTTGACGTTCTTGTGCACACGATCGCTTGTTCAAACATTAATTACAATATGGCTTCTTATACGAACTCCTATTTGTCATTTCGTTGTAATTCATTAGTATATGAGGTCATTCATCCAGATGATTGAACTTATCCATACGTACTAATAGAACAATTGGACGACACATGATATGCAATATATTATGGTAATTCAATCAATAACTTGTTATATAAGTGTATCATTAACAAATAATTGTTAATATATAAGTAACAACACCTAAATTGACGAGTAATTTGAGAAATTGGTGAAAATTCTTGACGTTCTTGTGCACACGATCGCGTGTTCAATCGTACGGCCACGTGTACACGATCGTGTGCGTATGAACTTTTGATATTTTTGCAAATTTGAAGTATTGTATTATCTAGAATGATGTTTTGTGATTCAAACATCGCTTGTTCAAACATTAATTACAATATGGCTTCTTATACGAACTCCTATTTGTCATTTCGTTGTAATTCATTAGTATATGAGGTCATTCATCCAGATGATTGAACTTATCCGTACGTACTAATAGAACAATTGGACGACACATGATATGCAATATATTATGGTAATTCAATCAATAACTTGTTATATAAGTGTATCATTAACAAATAATTGTTAATATATAAGTAACAACACCTAAATTGACGAGTAATTTGAGAAATTGGTGAAAATTCTTGACGTTCTTGTGCACACGATCGCTTGTTCAAACATTAATTACAATATGGCTTCTTATACGAACTCCTATTTGTCATTTCGTCGTAATTCATTAGTATATGAGGTCATTCATCCAGATGATTGAACTTATCCATACGTACTAATAGAACAATTGGACGACACATGATATGCAATATATTATGGTAATTCAATCAATAACTTGTTATATAAGTGTATCATTAACAAATAATTGTTAATATATAAGTAACAACACCTAAATTGACGAGTAATTTGAGAAATTGGTGAAAATTCTTGACGTTCTTGTGCACACGATCGCGTGTTCAATCGTGGCCACGACCGTGTACACGATCGTGTGCATACGTGGATACAGCGCCAATTTGACACCTGGTTGCCAACGTGTCACACGATTGGAACACACGATCGCGGCGATCGTGTACACGATCGTGTGCATACGTAGATACAGCGCCAATTTGACACAAGGTTGCCAACGTGTCACACGATTGGAACACACGATCGCGGCGATCGTGTACACGATCGTGTGCATACGTAGATACAGCGCCAATTTGACACCTGGTTGCCAACGTGTCACACGATTGGAACACACGATCGCGGCGATCGTGTACACGGTCGTCTGCATACGTGGATACAGCGCCAATTTGACACCTGGTTGCCAACGTGTCACACGATTGGAACACGCGATCGCGGCGATCGTGTACGGTCGTGTTTACTTCAAAGGTCATTATTTTATTATAAAATCCCGTCGGTCCCCCTTTATTATAAGTCGGTCCCCCTTTATTATAAAATCCCAGTCCCCCTTTACTTTAAAATCCCATCGTCGGTCGGTCTCCACCCCTTTTTCACTTCAAACCCTAATCAATTAACATCGATTAAAATTCATTAAAATCAAATACGCGAAATGAGCGGCCGATTACGAAACCGATTTAGGAGGAAGCGAAGCACCACCACCAAAAAGAAGAAGGAGGATACCTACTCCCAACCCACCATACAGAACTAGGCCGAGAGGAAGATACTCAATGCTCAGAGTAAGTTTTTTGATTTTGTTGTATGTGTAGTGACTATCATTGCAAATTAATGTGTTTCATGAAACAGGGTCTATTTAAAAACACTGCGAGCACTCCAGTCATACTAGATGGTGATGATGATAATGATTTGGAGATTTCTGAGAATAAAAGCAAAAAATTTATTTTGGAAGAGGAAGTTCATGAAGACGGTGATACAAGACTAAAGATACAGCAGCAGATTGGGGAAAAGGGATCCAATTGATTGTTTTCGTTATGTTATTATTAGATATTTTGTGTGATGGTGATTAAAATTTGTTTTGTAAAGTTATATGCTTTGGAACTGTAAACTATTGCTCTTTGAAGTGAGCTACTTTGTTATGGTTAATGTTTGGCTCCATAGTCACCTTTATTTGCTTTACATTCGAACACTTAAATTTCAATTCAAAGGTAAAGAAAATATACACAAAATTATGCATTTCAACTAATAATCAGAATACTGAATCAATACATGGTCGATCAAAATATCAACACATTATTGTTGCTAGTAAGTCACATGATATAAAAATACATAAGGAATTTAAGTTTCACGGTATGGACATCCCCTTATGTCATGGTCATCATTACGGCAAATGCTACACCTCTTCTTCTCGGCGCCTTTGCCTCGGTTGTGCATCGATTTCTTGAGTTTCTTCAGGATATTCAAATCCACACCCCCTATGGGAATGAATGCTTTGCAAGATTTTCTATTGTGGCGGTTCCTTTACACCTACCGCACACCGAGGCCGTCCACCTGCGTGCAAATTTTCAATGACGGACCGTGCGCGACTCATCCTTGGTCGGCCGGCTTGTCGTACCTCCTCCGGAGGTCCGCAAACGATGGAAGAGAACTCCGATGGGACATTCCACTCATCAGGATGTGGGATGGGACTAATATGCTCCTTATAAGTCTCTCTAAGGCCTTGTTGCTTGAAATAACGACTAACAAAATCATACACGGACAAACCATTGCCGGCACGCCTGTTACAATAAGCAATTATGTCAAGGATGTTGTATAGGATAATGTATTTTTTATATTGATGAGGTGATAAATCCAGACCATCCCTGTTTTGCAAACGATGGGAAAACACGATCGCGTCGATCGTGTGTTACGATCACGGGGATCGTGGGGTCACGATCGTGTGTTACGATCACGGGGATCGTGGGGTTACGATCGTGTGTTACGATCACGGGGATCGTGTGTTACGATCGTGCCCATTGTGTTACGATCGTGCCCATCGTGTGTCCCATCGTGGGTTACGATGAGGGCGATCGTGGTTACGATAAGGGCGATCGTGGTTACGATAAGGGCGATCGTGGTTACGATCGTGCCCATCGTGGGTAACGATCGTGCCCATCGTGGGTAACGATCGTGCCCATCGTGGGTAACGATCGTGCCAATCGTGGGTAACGATCGTGCCCATCGTGGGAAACGATCGTGCACACAACAGCAAAGACATGTACCTTATAGCGGCAGCGGCATGACGACATGGAATCTGATCCAAATCAAACTCACGACAACAACATGTCCATGTTCGAAGGTCGACCTCATAAGAAGCTTTGTTTTCTTCGACTTTATAAACAAGTGGGGTGGTAGCTCGAATGGTAAGAGTCAGACTGGCTTGCACAGAGTTAGAAAGCTTTTCAAAAGTGTGCATTGTCAACTCATGGTCTCTTGACGTAGCTTCTCCCCGCTTCTCATCAAACCAATTCTCTAAAATTAGGCGAAATATCTCAAGTAACGAGCAAACAGGTAAATGTCTAGCCCACAACATACGATTATTAAAGCATTCAACAGCATTGGATGTCAAGAAGTTATAGCGTCGTACCGGACACTTCGACCTAGCCCACCTCTCTGGCCCAATTTCGAAAGGCGCCTGTGCGCCCATTAGGGCTTTCGATATGTAGTTTCGAAAAGTAGTTTTCAAAAACTTCTTCTCGATGCGTGTAGCGGCGATTCTAAAGAGTCCTATAGCATGCGCACCATAGGAGGTCGATTTTTGCAAGATGGTGATAGCAAAACCCGTGGAATGCATTCGGATAGGCGGCTCGAACAAGATTCGAATGCTCTTATGTTGGTCACTCACAATCATGTAAATCTTAGTCGGATTGTAGCATCTGCGCAGTTATACGAGAAAATAAGTCCATGACTCGTCGTTCTCTATCGGACCGAGACCAACAAAGAAGAGGAAAAACTTGCTCGTTCCCATCAAATGTGACGCAAATAGAGTTCCTTTATTCCTTCCCTTTAGGTGGGTCCCATCAACTATAATCACCGGTCGAAGGCACGTATCAAATGCCCTAATACTCTGTCCGAGTGCAACGAACATGTGGCGAAACACTCCCTCACGAGTCGTCTGCAAATCATAAATTGTCCCTGGATTACGCTGCTTTAACAAATACAGATAAGATGGGAGCCTCTGATACGACTCATCGAAGCCGCCATATGTATTCTCTATCGCTATATTCCTCGTCCGGAGAGAAAAACTGTATAGCATGTCAATGCCATACTCCCTACACATCTCTGCAATCATCTCCTTTGGCCTCAAAGTGACCCCCTCACCGGTCAATCTTTTAGCAAAATAATGGGCGGCAACCTCAGAAGTGACCGATCGTGCGGCAGCACGGTTCAAATCAGGGTAACAGCTGTGCTCCAATGTCAACTTAGTAATTCTCCAAATAGTTGCACCCTCAATAGCACACAACCTAAACTGACAATTTCTTCGCCCACTCTTACAGACAAACACTATACGTTTATCGGAACGATCGGTGATACACGTAGCATGTTTTCCAAATGATACATTCCTACGGTTATCCTCAACTCGTCTTCGAGCGAAAGGTGGACCCCACCTCTAGCCGACCGTGCGGTGGAGGCCGCTCGACCCAACCCAAAGTCCCGGCACTACCGGGTCCTAAATGGAATGATCCGATTACGCATTGATTGTAGATGCTCATGCTCGCTCGCAGATTGATGGTCGGATGAGAAGTTCCGACGACTCATAATCCTATCCATTTGGGCCGGTTGGCGAACCCAAGCAAGAAATTCCGTAGATAGTGACTCAAGCAAGTCTTTACAACAATCTTCATCTTCGGATGTATGCACCTCTTCATCTTCCTCATCTTCCTCGTCTTCCTCATCTTCCTCGTATTGATACTCTTTGGAAGGCATGTCATAATTTATGTTGCGGGCTCTACTCTCGAGCCGCTACATCCCATATTAACCTCGGGAGTGGAGGAGTCTGCTGTTCTCAACATAGACCTCGGGATCCTCCTTGTATTCTACTAGTAATCGAAGTATCTCAGTATCGCCCCTTAATAGGACTTTTACTTTGTTTCCTTTGGCCATGTGTGTCAAGTACCATAATTTGTAATCGGACTCATTTGGACCACCCAAACCCTCTCCGATAACCCCACGAGGTTTGCACGACTAACTTTGCTCGTGTCGATATAGACAAAAAGGAGTCCCCGTCTACATATGTCGATCGCTCCCAATGACCACCGTGATGTATCAAAATACGCCCACGACATCGATTACAAAAAGATGAATAACTATTCGAAAAATGAGCGAACAATATTACGGTGCGCTTGGACACGGCCGATGCACACGGCCGTACACTACCGTGTGCGGTGATCGTGTGCAAGTTTCGTCCATGAACACGATCGCCGCACACGATTTTATACGATCGTGTTAAACGATCGTGTACGTTAGTGTTGCGCCGCGATGTTAAGGTCGTTGCGCCGCGATCGTTGCACCGCGATCGTTGCACCGCGGTGGCTTCCCATCGTGTGCGGCGATCGTGTCCGTAAACAGATCTGGAATTTTTTTCATCGTTCAAATAATGATACATACCTTCTTTATGAACTCGGAAGCGACAAATGAAGTCCTATTTCAACGTCAACTTTTATTTTCGAACAATCTTGTGATTTCTATAAGATTTTTTGAGAGACCCTTTGTCAAAAATAAAATGGCTGTGTTGTTTTGATGTATATGTTTGTAGTTAAATTTTGGTTCCTGGACATTAATATCGATCGGAGGAGGAAAGTAAAAAAGAAAAAAGAGAAGAAAAATAGTATAAAATAAATATATAAAAAAAAAAAGAGAAGTCAACTTTTAACACAAAAAGAGAGGACATTTTAGTCTTTTCAATCAAAATGGTACCAAAAACTTATAGTTTTATGAATGGGGCTATAGAACTTATCAATTTTATGCTTTGGTATTAAAAAATTGATTCCCACAATAAGAAATGACATTCCTCATACCACAAGGTCAGAATACCTGTGTTTATCTCAAAATGTTTGATTCGAAAAGAATGATGATTATCGATAACTACGCAATTACAAAACTGCCACATGATTTAAATGAAAGGAGAGACATGACACATGGGACAAAATCCTACGTAGCAAATTCCAGCAAAAAATAAATGATTTAAAATCATTTCAATTATATTTTGTCATTCAAAATAGTTTGTTCATTTTTCCACAATTTTAGCTAAACAAAATCCTACGTGGCAAATTCCAGCAAAAAATAAATGATTTAAAATTATTTCATTTATATTTTGCCATTCAAAATAGTTTGTTCATTTTTCCACAATTTTAGCTATAAGCCTACGTGGCAAATTTCAGCAGAAAAAAAATGGTCTAAAATTATTTCATATATATAAAACAATTCAAATTATATTCCTTACGATTTTAGCTATTTATAATATTTATCATATTATCCATTAGTTAGTTAGATTTACAAGATTTTGTAGGGCACCAATACTCATCATAAATCCTATAAAAAATTAATTGATTTAAAAATATTCCAGCTACAAATAGGGACCCGAGGGCAACTTTCTTGGGAGCCGAATACTTATCACACAATCACTCCTTATCCTAAAAATCGTTGGTTATATAAACAAGAAATGACATTCCTCATACCACAAGGTCAGAATACCTGTATTTATCTCAAAATGTTTGATTCGAAAAGAATGATGATTATCGATAACTACGCAATTACAAATCTGCCACATGATTTAATCATGTGCATTATGGAAAAGCTTGCACGTCAATCACCCAACGGCTGGGCGAACGCCAGCGTCAGGTAATTTGCAGGTTTCATAGGTTCTTCATTCACTGCGCGTTATTGTATATATATACAAATTATTAATTTCTAACTACAAACAATACTACGATTCCCAGTTGTCGACTCTTCTATGAGTTGGGTAACACAACAAGCATTTTGCAGCGGCTTAGTTTTGACATGCAACATGATGTTTCTCCTCCAATGTTAGATAAACTGGTGGCTTCTAAAAATCCTGAAGCACTGTTCAGAAAATCATTGGTACATTAATATCTAATTAGTTACTAATTATTTTTATCTCATCTTCTCCTAATTTTATTACTATTTCATTTTTTTGTAGTTAAAGTTCTTCGTCGAACAAAATGAAGACGAAGCATTTGAATTAATGATTATCGCCCTAAACCTCAATCACCATGAAGCCACATATTGTTTAAACTTCATGAAGCTGTTTAGTGGTGAAGAAAAACACAGAGAAGAGGGAATTCAAGGGTTGTCGATGTTGGAGGATAATTCTAAGAGCGCAAACTATGTGACATCATGCAGATGGCAACTGAAAAAAAGACTTTCAAAATGAAATTTAAGCTTCCTAACTACCTTGGTGTTCCACTATTCTGTAATTCAAGTGACGAAGAATTTCTATTGCATCTAGAAAGACAACTTCCGCACAACCAAAGGCTCCTAGATGTGTTGCTGATATTGAAGTGGTCTATATGAATGCTATAAGTACATGCGAGCACGGCGCCAAAATCTAGGAGTATTTCAATATTGTTGTAATTGTCTCGATTCACATTTCTCTATCAACTTATATTTGTGAATCATATTCACTTATCTTGGGTTTTAAATTCTCACTTTTCTGCTCATGGGTGTTTCAATTATTCCAAGCATGTTAACCGATTCTTTATAACATTGCCAATTAGATAGCTAATAGATAATTGTCTTTGTGTAAATAATTGAAACCCAGATCCTAACAATTCTAGCAAGATAAATAACTTATATTTATAAAAGTTATAAATTACCTGTATTTGATAATTCCCGTGTTTCTATGATTATTTTTATTTAATTCTAATTAAATAAAAAGACCGAATCAATTATTATTATAGATAATGACTTGAATATTTTAAATGCTCGAATCAAATTGTAAATTAATCTGATCAAAATTATTAACAATCTTTTAAAAGATGAGGATTGTTTTAATATTTAATAGAAACTGAGATCCTAACAACTCAACAAAAATAAACACCTTATAATAAGCGGTTTAGCTAATAAGATATCTACTATATATTCAAAATAATGTTCATTTAATTCTAATTTGTTCGATCTTTTAACGCGCAGTGAAGGACTGTTTTATAATATTGTCAAAGACCATATCAATTTAATATTTAAATAACTAAAATTCGAATAATCTTAACTGAAACCTAGATCCTGAAAACTCTAGAAAGTTGAACCACTTCCGACTGTTTTATGATATTTTCGAAGACTAGATCAAATTGATACATGGATCCTACAAACTCTAGAAAGTCCAATTCGGACTGTTTTATAATATTTTAAAAGACCACATCAAATTGATATTTAAATAACTAAAATTCGAATAATATTAACAACTAAGACCAAGATCCTGAAAACTCTAGAAAGTTAAATCACTTCAGACTGTTTTAAGATATTTTAAAATACCAGATTAAATAGATATTTAAATAACTAAAATTCGGATAATCTTAACAATTGAGACCAAGATCCTGAAAACTCTACAAAGTTAAAACACTTCAGACTGTTTCATGATGTTTTAAAAGACCAGATCAAATTGATATTTAAATAGCTAAAATTCGGATAATCTTAACAACTTAAATCTAGATCCTATAAACTCTAGAAAGTTAAAACACTTCACACTGTTTTATGATATTTTAAAAGACCAGATCAAATTGATATTTAAATAGTTACAATTCGGATAATCTAAACAACTTAAACCTGAATCCTATAAACTCTAAAAAGTTAAAACACTTCAGACTGTTTTATGATATTTTAAAAGACCAGATCAAATTGATATTTAAATAGCTAACATTCGGATAATCACAACAATAATTGAAAACCATATCCTAAAGTCTTTTACCGAATCAACTTGCAAATTGGAGAACTAAAGATTTGGGTAATCTAAATAATTGAAAACCATATCCTAATAATCCTACAAGCTTAAACCACTCGATTATAACGACTTAGATAATAAAATATCTATCATCAATATGATTTTATTTTATTTCAGGTCGAGATAATCAAGTCTTTTGAAAAAGATGGACTGTCATGATATTTTCGGATAACGACAGAAAATTCAATGCGATCTGACAGGACTTTTGAAGAGTACAAAGCTAATCATGTGGGATGAAGCACCCATGACTAATAAGTTTTGCTTTGAGGCACTGGATCGCAGTATAAGAGATATGATGAAAGATCATCATGGTATGGAATCTAACAAGCCGTTTGGTGGATTGGTCGTTGTCTTTGGTGGTGATTACAGACAGATATTGCCCGCCATACCAAATGGTAGTAGGCAGGATATAGTCCACGCATCCCTTTGCTCATCTAAGACAATTTGGAGTTCATGTCGTGTCCTGAAGCTTACGAAGAACATGCGTCTACAGGTACTTTTCTAAAATTTTATGCTAGATAATTACTTTTTATATAAATAACTTATTTTAAATGTATATAAATTGTTGACTTTGTGCTATTAAATTACAGTCTGGCGGAGCATCAGGGAGTTTGCTGAGTGGATGCTGAAGGTTGGAGATGGTGAAATTGGTGTTGATAATGATGGTGAGGTAGAATTCAAACTGCCTGATGATATTATGATTCGGTCTATTGATGAACCAATTGCTGCAATAGTTAAGAGCACATATCCGAGCATATTAGACCATGTCGGTGGTGGTCGGTACTTTCATGATAGGGCTATTCTTGCTCCCACCAATGAGATCGTCCAGGAAGTAAATGATTATATAATGTCTCTTTTACCTGGAGATGCCACGGAATTCATGAGTTCAGATAGCATATGCCCTGACGAAGATGATACCGTCAATAGAGAAGATGTCTATTCTGTCGAGTTCCTGAACACTATAAGGACTTCTGGGATACCAAATCATATAATTCGACTTAAGGTCGGTTGTCCTATAAATTGAACGTTGACCTATATATTAATTCGAACTGTTCGAATTTGACCGAACCGGACACGAACTGAACGTTGACCGAATATTTTCACAAAATTTTCACGAACGTTCAGTTCGAAATACACCCCTACCAAGGATGGTACTTTCACCTTCTGATATTACCAAGTTTCCTATTAGATTTCAGCGAAGGCAATTTCCTATATCAGTTTGTTATGCAATGACTATCAATAAGAGTCAGGGACAGTCTTTATCTCATGTTGGGCCTACCTCCCAAAGTCTGTTTTCAGCCATGGCCAGCTCTATGTTGCATTTTCCAGAGTAACAAGCAGAAAGGGGCTCAAGGTTTTAGCATTGGATGAGGAAGGCAATCCCACCGACACGATCACCAACATTGTATACAAGGAGGTGTTTTCAAAACTTTGAGGTATGTTTTTATCATATTAATACACTTTATGTCTAAAGTAGCAATATACATTTATTTGATTTTGTTATTGCGTCTTGATTTGTCTGAATATCGTTTTGCGGTTGTCGATTATTCGGATGTCTCTTGTGATTACACGTTGACTTTGCATTCTCTTTCATATTTTTCGATGTACTGAACCTTTGATTCTATTTAATATTATTTATTATTTGGATGATATTTTATTTCACGTATTACTGATTTAAAGGAAATCATGCCGTGGCAACGCCACGGGTTAGTACTAGTTCTCTCCAAAAATCGGAGAAATCAATTCTCTCCAAATACAAAGGAAATCAATTCTCAGGGAAATGCCATTTCATTTCTCTCCTCTCATTTCTCTCTACCAAACAAGAGAATCCATTTCCATTTCCATTTCTCTCCTCTCATTTCTCTCTACCAAACACCCCCTTAAACCGGAAAAGTTGAGACTGAAATCAATTTAATTAGGTTTGACTGCAATGAAGAACAAAACAAAGTTGCCATTTTTAATTTGATCTCTCGTTCTTATCAGACACGTCATCACTGATTTACAGATTACTATCGCAAGCCGCTTTAATTGGCTTGGAACTAATTAGCAAGCCGAAGCTAAGAAGAGCCGACAGAGTATAATATGACTTGTGTCCGCTTCGAATCTTGCAAATTAAAGCTGCAGCTGAGTGTGAACCGTGAAGGCGGCTAAAGGAAACGGAATATTTCACTCGGTAGAGTTCACTGCTTCTTGGGCCCGAAAAACAAAATAAACCAATCCGTTTAGTAGATCCACCGATTAAAAGATAATCCGTACATAATATCGGATAATTGAATTAAAAATATTAAATTATTTTTTCAGAAATAAATATATTGATCGTTGGATGCTAAAAATTTATTGTAGCCCGAGCTAAGTTGGAACCTATAAAAGAAAATTACTCACTCACTGAATTGTTACAATCTTGTCCTCTATCGGTCTGAGATAAACTATTTTTCTATTTTTATCGAACAAAGAAACAACATTTCTAACTTCCTATCAGTACTAGAAAAACCTCACTGAATTTAGATTATGATTTTAATAATGTCGGATCCACGATCCTAATAACACCGAATCAAATCTACAATCATTTCTTTTCCATTAGAGGGTTGGTATTTGCAAGTTGCAAAAACCAAACCAAACATACCCAGTATATCCCGCTCAGAGTAGGATTTGGGGAGGGTAAAATGTACGCAGACCATGCCCCTACTTATTACGGTAGGGAAGCTGTTTCCGTGAAGACCCTCAGCTTAGTGCACAACAACATATTGAGTGAAAAATACAAAAGGAAACATATGATACGAAAAAATTCAATACCATACATGAGCCAATGACTTAATAGACATGTGACTCAACAACATATTTGCAAGTTGCAAGATTGATATAATTAAAATTTGAGTCGGCACCTTGTTACCTAAAATGTTATGAGTGTGTTGTGTTTATATCTCTAGTTCAAAAGTCTTTATTTATAGTAGATTCACAACTTTATTTATCAACTACTCTTTTATTTTTGTTAAATATTTTTCTATAACTCTATTTTTAAATAAAAAATAACTAAAATTTATCATTAACAAACAATACTGTTCATAGACCAAGAACAATTATTGATGCCAAATTAACTCCTACGAGTTGAAGTTGTGAGAGTGAGGTATGATCAATTCTTATAATTTTAGAACAAGCGTGCAAGTTCTTCATTTTTTTAATCCAAGATAGACCATTAAATTTGAGGAGATATGTTTTAGCATTATCAAAATAGAAAAAATTATTGGGATAAATTCCTTGAATTTTGACAAATACAAAACCTAAAGCAACATCCTACAGTGTAGAGTTATACAACCGGCCACAACATAAGAGACGATGATTATAGTAGAAGATACTTTTAGGATACAATGCTAATGATGTTGTCTCACATATGAAATATTACAAGGAATTCCCATTATATAAGTTCCAACAAAGTTACCATTGTGACCGAGGGAATAGTTATTCTTAAAGTATTTGGTACTTTGAACGCATTTAATCCAGAGATATGACTGCATTCGTTATATGCTGCAGACTTGAATGTGAACACATAACGGCTAGGGTTTCAAATAGCATTTAATGCTGAAACAGAAGGGAAAATTTTAATTCAAATTCCTCAAGCCGCATATATATGAATGACTATATTCATAAATATATTTATGAATGACTATATTTATGACTATGTTCAAGTTCAAATTCCTCAACATCTCACCAACCAGCAATGGACATATTTATGAATGACTATATTTTTTTCACATCTATAAATAGCCATGAAGGTGTACTGAAGCAAACACGAAGTTACAAACTTAACGCAAGTATTCTTGCATACAAAGCTTAATATCATACAACAACAAATAAGCTCCCAAGTCCTCAACTTGGTAACAATATCATACAGCGAAAAAACTGAAGAGATTTGATGTTCCAACTTGATTTTACAATACCTACAGTTGAGAAAATTTTAATCTTATGGATATTAAAGTACCAAGCAAACTTTGGACTTGGGTGGGAATAATGTGCTTGCATAATCTAGCTTCGGACATGTGTAGGAAGAAGTGCAAAAGATTCAAGTTTAGTTGAACATCGTGTGAACGGTGTTGATGTATATTCTAAGCGTGTAGCAATTTGCCGGAATGATACAAGTTGTGGTGTCTTCTTAAAAGTGCATGACCGTTGTGTACTATCATGTTCTATAGTAAATACCTCATATATGGAGCTGAGTGGAATTAGAAGATATTGTTTGGAATCACTATGAAAACCCTTGTGTTCTTACTACTTTCATTGATGCTTTATATATATGCTGTCATATCATACATCATTATATAAATTATGGTTTAATTAATATATTTAGTACGATTTTTCTTGTAAGCAAAGTGCTTTAAATGCTAAGGTTGTGGGAACGTAAAACTTTTGTTGTAACCTTGTCCTTTGACACCTGCATCAAGACAGAGTCTTTCACTAGGCACTTTAAATTTGAAATACGGCCCCCCTCTAAAGTATCTCTTGAATATAATCTATAGGTCGGGCACCAACTGTTTAGTTCTATTTAAAATTTATTGGGTTGGTAGTGCCACTAGAACAAGGATTGAGTAGTAGTGATTTTTTTTTTTTTTTGCGGAAGTCATAGATAAGTGCGAAAAATAAATGAACAAGAAATTTATAGAGGTTTGGACCTAATTGGCTTACGTGCTATATCTTTCGTTACTTTTTTTTTTATAGATTCAAGATAAACCTTTCCGCTAGTCCCAAGGTAAACAGTTACAATCTTGTCCTCTATCGGTCTGAGATAAATTATTTTTCCATTTTTATCGAATAAGAAAACAATATTTCTAGCTTTCTATCAGTACTAGAAAAACCTCACTAGATTTAGATTATGATTTTAGTAATGCCGGATCCACGATCCTAATAACACCGAATCAAATCTATAATCCTTTCTTTTCTCTCATGTATGAATGAGTGAATCAAACATTCAAACTCTTATCAATTAAGGTCGTTTACAACAACAAATAGTATGTGTGAATATCTTATATGAATATATAATATGCTTGAAGTTGTTGTATGTTGAATATCAAATAAAGTGGTATTTATATGCTTCAAAGCCTAACTAGCAGTTGCTGACTGATGCTTCATAGCGTACGCATTAACTCTGCTTTAACGTACGTTAAGTTCTTTGTGTACGTTAACCTTGTATAGTTACGTACGTTAGTGTCGTTCCAGTATAGTCCAGTAGCTACGTCTTTTGCATTCCGTATGTTGTCTCTTCAAGTTGAGTATATTATGTTGAACGATCATATGAACGTTGAGAGTGCTGACTTTGACCTTCTAGAAGTCTCCAACGGGCTGATATTTGATTCACATCTCAAACTTCATAGCGGCGGTAATACGATGCACGTAGCGTATCTTAAGTCGTTCCATTAGCGTACGTTGTTCTTTCTGATAGCATGTGTTAACAGGCCTGAATGTCATTCTTCGGATTTCATCGGTGTAACTCTTGCGTACCTTAATCTATTTTAGCGTATGTTATCTTTTTTTTTTTTTGCGTTGATTACTTCTAGTTCGTTGTGTATCCTCCGTAGAGTTTGTTATCACGGTCGAAAGTGTCCGTTTAAAATAATCATTTAATCGACTTTGGCTTTACCAATTTTCTTCCTTTTTGCTTTAACCATTTCACTATATTCATGATTACGCCTTTTCTTTTCCTTTTTCTTTTCTTTCCTTTTGCTTTTTTTTTTTGTCTTTTTCTTTTCTTTCCTTTTGCTTTCTTTTCAATTTTTGTCCGACTCTTGGTCTCCGACTATTAAAATCCTTTAATAATATATTTGTATGGAATAAAATGTTCCAACAATCTCCCTCTTTTTGATGATGACAAAACAATAATTCTTGATGGAATTTATACCTGTAAAAATACACCTGGAAAATTTACGGATCAAAGTTTTCAGCTTTGTTTGTTATCGTTAGTTTTCCCTTAGGAAGATATTCTATCCTTTTATTTCGATCTTGGTGTATAAATCTATATCTCTTCTCCTCTCGCTTCTAACCCTTTTTGTTATTAGGAAAAAGTATATGAAATTCTTTTAATATGAATAATTAAATTCATTTTGACAAAACAATGAGTATACTCTCCCTGAATTTATACAAAATAATTTACGCATCGTGAAAATAATATCGAATAGTTGAAATATACTAACAAACAAATAATCGTCAATTAATATAAAATATCGGGGACCCAACCAACTCTAAGTCATTTTTGATTCGGCAAATGGACGACATTTGGCACTATGAATCTTTTTAGAATCCATATTTTCTTTATTTTAATTGTTCGTCTTAGGCTTTTGCAATTTGAAACATGATGCCCAATTTCAAATATAACAAAGACGAATTTTAAGATTTAAAGATTCATTGGATTCATTTTTATCAACTTGTTCGAATCCAATTTCTTGTTTATTCAACGGAAACTTTTGAATTGAAAGTAGTTTTTCAAATTTATCATTTCCAAAGAAAAATCTATTCGTCAAATACTTAAGTTCTTTTTGGACTTTTAGTAAATCATGCTTTAATTTATATTATTTTTCTAGGCACTTCATTAAATTTTCTCTTTTCTTGTAAATTAGAGATTTCATCTTCCAATATTTTAATTTTCAATTTAAGCAATTTATTATCTTTAAGTAAATTTTGAAAATCTATTTGCAATAATTCGAAAGCGTTAAAAAGTTCGTCTTGAGACGAAGTACTTGTAATACCCGTAATTTCGATTTCCGGTAATTTCTTTTTTTTGGCGAAAGTCCATTTTGACGACTCGCTCATGACCGTTTCGACATTACGAGAATAATTAATTCTGCACTTTTTATCATCCGAGTTCGTTTCGGTGTCGTTTTGTTGAGTTCCGTGCTTTTTGGCGATTTTTCCGCACTTGAGTTCGATTCTTGAGAATCTCGTTCGAAACTGCTGTTTCGAGTTTTCCGTAAGTCCGTTTAACTTTGTTAGATGTGTTGTGAACTTCAGTTTGGTTATTCGATCACGTATCGTGATTTTCGGGCGTTTTGGGCTATTTTATAATTTACCCAAAGTTGTGGGTATCCTCATTCGTATTTATTGTTTCGACCCTTTTCATAGTCGCGTGCGATTAATTGTTGCATGGTATTTCTTTTCGGATCGATGTTGTTGTCCGAGAGCATTTCGTCGTGTTTGTTTCGTGCGTTTTCGGGAATTCGAGTCGTCGAGTCTTGGCGGCTAGGCACTGGCCGCGTGCGCAGTGAGGACACCAGCGCGCGCCTGGCGTGGCGCACGAGCTGCGCGCACGACCCGGTGCTCTTGCGGCCCTGACTGCACACGCACGAGCAAATGCTCGTGCCTGGTGCTCATGCGTACCGGCAGTTGGCTGACAGTGGGCGCGCACGACCAGGCGCACGACTAGGGATGGCAATGGGGCGGGTCGGGGTCGGGTATTGCCTACCCAGACCCGGACCCATACCCGATTTTGTCACCCGAATTGGACCCATTCGGGTAAAAACCCGCGGGTACCCGAACCCGTGGTTTTTTTGCCATCCCTACGCACGACCGGCCGCTCGTGCGTGCCTGCTCGTGCGTCGCTGGGCAGTATATATGGTCGGGCAGACGTGTTCTTCACCCATTTTCTTCCCCCAACTCATATCCTCCGCGGCCAAGGATTGGAGAACACGAAGGCATGGTGTATATCTTCCAATCCACGTCGTTTTTGAGTTCATGGCATCGATTAATCAACCTATAACCTTCTTCGATCCATCGAATCAAGGTATGATTTGCTAAAATCTAGTTTTGGGTATTTTGGTTGATTTCGTCCGTTTAATCCGATTTAACTTAGGATTGTGATGGGTTTATGATTATCTAGATGTATTATATTATTTCTCTTATTATTCCATGGTTGGATCGTATCGATTCGTTGTTTTGGTCGAGTTCTTGATCGACGCCTTGAAGGTGTCCGATAGAATGTCATAGTGGATTTTTCGGACGTTCTACGATTATTCTTCCTCATATGATCATTGATTTATTAATTATTTGATGTTAGGGTCGAGTTTCTTGCAAAGAAACCGTGTTGAACCCTTCCGTTCATCGTCATCTTCCTTTTTGATAGCATCGAGCGTTTTGGAGCTTCCCGGTTGAGCCGTGTTCGTCGGGATACTTGCGTGCCGATTTTGAGGCAAGTATCTTGCCCATACATTTCGTGTTTCGTAGACGTATTCGTTAGTATTGGAATCAAATTACAATTTGAATGTTTTAATGAACTTTTAAAAGGATCGGTATGTTCTCGATAATTGTTGTCTTTCAAAAGATAACTCGTATGCTTCGTAGATTAATGTGCTTTCGGAATATGTGCGTTAGTTTCATATGTTGGAAGATGTTGATCATGTTTAGTAATGTATGGTTGATGTGTATGTTGTGGTAAAAGACCAAATCGGTCTAATGGTCCGTTATTTACCCATGTCAGTATGTATTGTATTGTATTGTATTGTATTGTGGTGTTTCTGTATTTAGCCTGGTAGATCCTCATGGAGAGGGTTTACGGCACTGTAATATTCCCACTACTACAAAACTTGGAAAACAGACCGGTAGTTAAAGACCTGTTATTTCAATTAACAGGTCTCTTTGACATAAGAAACCCAACATTAAAAATAACGGGTCTCTTATCTACATTGGGCCCACTATATCAAAATGAATAAGAGAGATAGGAGACCCTTCATTGAGTCACCGGTCTCTTTTCCCACATAAAATTAAAAATAAAAAAATTATTATTATCGCTCTAACAGAACTCTGCCCCCTAGTTCTCATCTTTATCTCTCCTCGCAGAAATACAGAGCACGGTGGTAAGGATTCTCTTCATCGTCTATATCTCTTCCAATTTGGGTTAGGGTTTATATTTAATAATTTTGATTTCTACACAAACTGATAGATTCGGCGGCGGCGAAGTCCAATAGGGGCGACAGATTTGCTGAAGAGTTGTGTTTCCACGGGATTAGGGCAGATCTGATTTGGAATTTTGATGACGAGTCCTATGTAGATGTAATATCCGGGGGTAATTTTTTTTTCGTGTTACTGTAGAGTTGTACGTATTCATTTGGAATTGTACAAGTGTTGTTGTTTGGACCGATACAATGTATATTGTATTAGAATATTTCGGGATCGAAATATTTATACTGGTCGACGGTTTGGTTCGTCGTTTGGTTGTTGTTTGACGAGTTTGGAATTTTGGCTAAGTTTATAGCCATAGCGTACGCTATCTGTGTAGCATTACGTACGCTAATTTGTTGCGATTACGTACGTTATGTCCTGAGGTTTTCGTACGTAATGCGTGGTAGGTGGTGTGAACTTTCCTCGTGATCAACTTTCGGGGCGAGGGTATCTTTGGGGTATCATTTATATATATATATATATATATACACCTTGTCAACTTTTGATTCCCCCCTCACGTTCTCATGCCATATTATATATATATAATACAATTCATCAACATCATCATCCTCACATCTCTCATCTCTCTCGCCAGTCATCCTCCTCCCTCTCTCTTTTTTTTTTTCTCTTCTTTCTTCTTGCTGCCATCGTCCTCCCTCTCTTCTCTCCATCTCTCTCCGTCATATTTTTCCGGCAAGGTGGAGCTTGAGGACGGGCCGGTTTCTCCATTTTTTCCGGCGAGGTAGAGCTCGGCGACGGCAGCGGCTCGCGACCGGAGCTCGGCGGCGGCCTGGTCGGAATTTCCGAATCGGAATGCTGCTATCCAGTCGAGCTGTTCGTCGACATCTGATTCGAACGGAGAATCCAGCCGGCATTTTTTTTTTCTTTTCTCCCGGCGAGACGGAGCAGGCACCGACGATCTTCATGGTTTCCGGTCATGGACGGAGCTCCATTGATTCCGGCGACCGGAGGTGGTTTTTGTCCGGAACGGACGACGAAACGGAGGTTTGACATTCTTCCGGCGAAGAGTTACAAACGGAGATGGTGAAAACCGGCCATAGACGGAAACGGACCGGAGTTGGACGAGGTCCGGCGGGTCATTTTTCCGGCGGCCGATTTCCGGCATGGGAGTTTTTCGGACCTGGCCGATCGACTCTTCCGGTTAGTTTTATGTGTTTTTCAGTTTTATATATATATATATATATGTGTGTGTTTGGTGCAGTGGTGTGTGTGTTATATATATATATATATATATATATATATAGTGTGTGCCGTGAAGTGTGTGTGTGTGTGTCTAAAGTGGGTATATATATATATATATTTTATATATATATATATATAGATATTGTTGGTTGTATTGTATATATATATTATTATATATATATGTAATATATATATATTATATATATACGTATGTATACGGATAAATACGAGTATAGTATGTGTTCGTGTTGGAATCGGAATTATCTATTGTGTTGTTTTCGGTCGATATCGTGTTATCGAATGAATTGTATTTCATTCAAGGTTGTTCGAGTGCTTGTGATTGACGGAGGACGCGTTGATTGATTCGTGGTAGGACGTTGATCGTGGAAGGACTTTCTCGCCTTCGGTTTGAGGCAAGTTTTATACTTGTACTGGTCAATGAGGTTAATGTTATCATGTATGTGTATGAATGTGTGTATCATTTCGAGACTTGGTCTCTTTATGATTTTGTTGATATCAGGGGATTGTTTGATACGATACCCTTCGGCAAATTATGCCAAATATTATTGTTGTTCGTAAATGGCCGATTTAAGGCATTGCGATACTTGTTGGTAATATTGTTGTCGATAGCCGGTTCGCGGTATCGACATATCGATTGTTATTGTTGATTGATGTTCCTTTGAGATATTGTTGTTGATAGCCGGTTCGCGGCATCGACGTATCGATTGTTATTATTGATTGATGTTCCATCAATATATTTTTGTGAATCGTCGTTATTGATATCAGTGTTTTTCTATTGATGTCGTATTGGTCGATTGAAGGCATTGACGTATTCGATTATCATCTTCGTTATCAGTAACCGATTAAAGGTGCCGAGACATCCGTTGTACAATTGTTATCGGTTAACCGTTCTGAAGGTAATCGATATATTGAATTGGGATTATCAAAGATAATTCCCATCCGTTGTATAATTATTATCGATTGTCCGCTCTAACGGTAATCGATATATTGAATTGGGATTATCAAAGATAATTTCCACCCGTTGTCAAAAATATAATTCCCATCCGTTGTATAATTGTTATCGATTGGCCATTCTACGGTAATCGAAGTATTGAATTGGGATTATCAACGATAATTCCCATCCGTTGAATTATTATTGTCGTGTTGACCGATTCAAGGCAGCACACTATTATTCTTGTGAACTCGGTAATTTTGTGATCGTTGAATGATGAGGATTTTCCCGAGTGTTGTGTTGTGATCGTTGCTCGTGTTAATCGGTCCTTAGGGATTTTGATCCCAGGATGGTTGTTTCGAATATTGTCGGTCGTGTCGATTTTTCATTATTCGTGTGTCATCGTTCACTTGGTGAGTCGTATGATTTGTTTTGGATGTGTTATCCTTTGAGTTTCGTTGTCATGTTGTATCGTGACATATCCGGAATCATATCTGCGTTCCGATTGGTTATTGTGTAGGATTTTTAGCCAGGCACATATAGTCATCGGCGGATATTATTCCGCGTTGGACTGTGCACACGGGACGTAGTTTCGTGAGGCTAATTAGGTACATTGTCCTACGTATATTCTGGATTCCATATACGGGGCGGACATGTGCACGGACACATTTCCGGATCGGGCGTACTGTGATGTCCATCTTTTGATCCATAAACTTTGATCGTCCATAGTATTGGATGAGTTTGATGTTTTGTGATTGAGCGTTCATACGCCTGAGGGGTATGTTCGACAGTCATGTTTGTTTCTTTGAGATCCGTATTGTGATGATTTTCTGACAGTTTCGGCTTCGGGCCATCGTGATATTTTGGCGGCTTGGTGAGGGCTTTCGTGCCGTTGTGATGTATCGGTATTTCCGTTGGAGCCTTCGGGCATTGTGATCCTTATTTATTTCAGCGTTGGATTGATTTACCTTCGGGTAATGTATTGTGGTGTTCTATATTGATGATTCGCCGTTGGGAACATTTGTTCTAACCTATTGAGCTGGTATTGATCGTATGCCGTGGGCATAATATTCCACGAATGCTCGATTCTTACTTTGGTTTGTGAGCATCTCGTACTACCATTGTTGTCTTTTTATTACGCCTTTGGATGCATATCATGTTGTGCATGTACTTGATATTCATTATCTTGGATGACCGACTCGTGGGCGGAACATGTTTTCATGTTTTAGGTACTTGCGAGGAGAGAGTTGAGACACAGGGGCATGACGAAGGCGACGAGGCATTCGAGCGATACTAGTCCGAGATATTTTGGTGTTCATGTTGGTCAGACAGTTGGAGTACTCCATTTTTGTTCAGTCGTTGTCGTTTTATATTATCCGAGCAAGGCTCGTGAATGTTGTTGTATTTTTATTTTGGCCATGTAGGCCCATTCTTGTCGTTGAAATTCCATATCGGAATAGTATGTCGGACGTCATAGTAGGGTCTGTGATTTCCTATTTTGGACAGGTTGTTGTATTTTAGTCGTGTTCGCCTGGTGGATCACCTGGTGTGGGGTCCACGGCACTGTAATGACCCAATGGGATTTGGGGGTGTTACAGAAGATGGTATCAGAGCATTGGGTTGTGAGATACCCTGGCTTGTGTGTTATGTGGCTCTACCAAGGCGGTAGTAGCGGGGCTGTCAGGTTATGACAATCTGGACAGTCGGGTTTTGTGAGTCGTGATAGTTGGACGACTGTATGAGTCATTCTTTCATCGAGTCGTCGTCAGTGAAGACTAGTATCGCAAGACCTCGAAGCTTCGTATGACCTGTGTAAGGACTCTATTCTCTTTTATGTGCATACATTCATTATGTCATTGATTAAACCTGTTTTGTTGACACTTGTATGTGACGATCGGGTGCGATTGATTTATGATTATTTGCTTTGGAGCGTGTGGGCTCTGTATCGGCTATGATTAGCGCGATCGATGGGATCGTTTATCTGTTGAGTATGTATTCTCGTGTTTTGCGTTGACCTAGCATTCTGGCCGTTGAGGCGTATTTGAGCTGTGGTCATGATTGAACGTTATTCTTTCATCAGAAGAGGACGTGACAGAGGGGGTAGAGGCCGCAGAGTGGGCCGACACCCGAAACCTCGTACCAATAATTTGGTGGCTGACGAATCATTTTCGGAGTCGTGCTCGAGGACCCACCGATCATGATTGTGTTTGGATCGGGTTCAAGACTCTCATGTTAGAGAGGTATTATCCGACTCCACTTTGTGAAGCCAAGTTGTCGGAGGTGGGGACACCTTCAGATTACTGCATGAGTTCTAGTGCCAGTAGGTCTCGAGAGAGCTCACGGGCCTCGAGAGATTTTGTCACTTCAGTCCGTACTTCATCCAAGGGGTCATATCGGGCTTCGGGAGCCAGAGGTATGGACACCCGAGGGGAAGTAGCGAGTTCAGATTAGGGTCTTCCTCGAGTCGATGAGATCGAGGAACTCGA
The DNA here is from genome assembly GCA_033398695.1 of Orobanche coerulescens. NCBI lineage: Eukaryota > Viridiplantae > Streptophyta > Magnoliopsida > Lamiales > Orobanchaceae > Orobanche > Orobanche coerulescens. The sequence goes on from CM065814.1 coordinate 132,136,193, forward strand.
TGATCTGGAGGATGTGGATTCCGGGTACATTTGAGATGTAGCCTTGATTTGTATTTTCCTTGTCTTCCGGATTGATGTTTGACTCGGTCTGTATTTTAATATTGCGGTTGTGAACCGTTTATTACCGATCTATCTTGTTATCATTGTATCGAGAATCTTGACACTTGAGTCATTTGATGTGATTTTCTTTCCTTTTGGTCCTGTACCCGAGATTTTTGTGATGATCTGGGTAATCGTTCATTGTGATTCGAGACGTCAAGTCGTGAGGACTTGGGCGTGCGTTCGATATAGTCCCGAGGACTCTTCGTGTGTTGTTATTATCTTTTGTGGTGCGACTTCTGGCCGGTCTCTGGCGGAGGAGTCATGATTCGGCTAATCTCGCATTTGATTGAGTGTCTTTATCACTTGATTTTTTCGCCTTGTTCAGGCAGAGGAGACGTGGGGACCCGTGGGGTCGGCCCAGTTGCTTAGGCGGAATTGCTCGTATTGAGGAGTATTCCTGGAGATGTTGTTTTCTTATCCTGATGAATAGTCCGTGCCCCGACTTGTGCACCCTGAGTTTCGAGGACGAAACTATTTTTAAGGGGGGGAGTATGTAATATCCGGGGGTAATTTTTTTTTTTTTCGTGTTACTGTTGAGTTGTACGTATTCATTTGGAATTGTACAAGTGTTGTTGTTTGGACCGATACAATGTATATTGTATTAGAATATTTCGGGATCGAAATATTTATACTGGTCGACGGTTTGGTTCGTCGTTTGGTTGTTGTTTGACGAGTTTGGAATTTTGGCTAAGTTTATAGCCATAGCGTACGCTATCTGTGTAGCATTACGTACGCTAATTTGTTGCGATTACGTACGTTATGTCCTGAGGTTTTCGTACGTAATGCGTGGTAGGTGGTGGGAACTTTCCTCGTGATCAACTTTCGGGGCGAGGGTATCTTTGGGGTATCATTTATATATATATATACACCTTGTCAACTTTTGATTCCCCACTCACGTTCTCATGCCATATTATATATATATATATATAATACAATTCATCAACATCATCATCCTCACATCTCTCATCTCTCTCGCCAGTCATCCTCCTCCCTCTCTCTTTTTTTTTTTTTCTCTTCTTTCTTCTTGCTGCCATCGTCCTCCCTCTCTTCTCTCCATCTCTCTCCGTCATATTTTTCCGGCAAGGTGGAGCTTGAGGACGGGCCGGTTTCTCCATTTTTTCCGGCGAGGTAGAGCTCGGCGACGGCAGCGGCTCGCGGCCGAGCTCGGCGGCGGCTGGTCGGAATTTCCGAATCGGAATTGCTATCCATCAGTGACCGTCGACATCCGATTGACGGAGAATCCGGCCGGCATTTTTTTCTTTTCTCCGGCGAGGCGGGCACCGACGATCTTCATGGTTTCGGTCATGGACGGAGCTCCATTGATTCCGCGGCCGGAGGTGGTTTTGTCCGAGCAGACGGCGAAACGGAGGTTTGACATTCTTCCGCGAAGAGTTACAAGCGGAGATGGTGAAAACCGGCCATAGACGGAAAGCGGACCGGAGTTGGGCGAGGTCCGGCGGGTCATTTTTCCGGCGGCCGATTTCCGCATGGGAGTTTTTCGGACTGGCCGATCGACTCTTAGGTTAGTTTTATGTGTTTTTTACTTTTATATATATATATATATATATATATATATATATATATATATATATATATATATATATATATGTGTGTTTGGTGCAGTGGTGTGTGTGTGTTATATATATATATATAGTGTGTGCCGTGAAGTGTGTGTGTGTCTAAAGTGGGTATATATATATATATATTTTTATATATATATATATATAGATATTGTTGGTTGTATTGTATATATATTATTATATATATATGTAATATATATATATATATATTATATATATACGTATGTATACGGATAAATACGAGTATAGTATGTGTTCGTGTTGGAATCGGAATTATCTATTGTGTTGTTTTCGGTCGATATCGTGTTATCGAATGAATTGTATTTCATTCAAGGTTGTTCGAGTGCTTGTGATTGACGGAGGACGCGTTGATTGATTCGTGGTAGGACGTTGATCGTGGAAGGACTTTCTCGCCTTCGGTTTGAGGCAAGTTTTATACTTGTACTGGTCAATGAGATTAATGTTATCATGTATGTGTATGAATGTGTGTATCATTTCGAGACTTGGTCTCGTTATGATTTTGTTGATATTAGGGGATTGTTTGATACGATACCCTTCGGCAAATTATGCCAAATATTATTGTTGTTCGTAAATGGCCGATTTAAGGCATTGCGATACTTGTTGGTAATATTGTTGTCGATAGCCGGTTCGCGGTATCGACATATCGATTGTTATTGTTGATTGATGTTCCTTTGAGATATTGTTGTTGATAGCCGGTTCGCGGCATCGACGTATCGATTGTTATTATTGATTGATGTTCCATCAATATATTTTTGTGAATCGTCGTTATTGATATCAGTGTTTTTCTATTGATGTTGTATTGGTCGATTGAAGGCATTGACGTATTCGATTATCATCTTCGTTATCGGTAACCGATTAAAGGTGCCGAGACATCCGTTGTACAATTGTTATCGGTTAACCGTTCTGAAGGTAATCGATATATTGAATTGGGATTATCAAAGATAATTCCCATCCGTTGTATAATTATTATCGATTGTCCGCTCTAACGGTAATCGATATATTGAATTGGGATTATCAAAGATAATTTCCACCCGTTGTCAAAAATATAATTCCCATCCGTTGTATAATTGTTATCGATTGGCCATTCTACGGTAATCGAAGTATTGAATTGGGATTATCAACGATAATTCCCATCCGTTGAATTATTATTGTCGTGTTGACCGATTCAAGGCAGCACACTATTATTCTTGTGAACTCGGTAATTTTGTGATCGTTGAAGGTTGAGGATTTTCCCGAACTGTTGTGTTGTGATCGTTGCTCGTGTTAATCGGTCCTTAGGGATTTTGATCCCAGGATGGTTGTTTCGAATATTGTCGGTCGTGTCGATTTTTCATTATTCGTGTGTCATCGTTCACTTGGTGAGTCGTATGATTTGTTTTGGATGTGTTATCCTTTGAGTTTCGTTGTCATGTTGTATCGTGACATATCCGGAATCATATCTGCGTTCCGATTGGTTATTGTGTAGGATTTTTAGCCAGGCACATATAGTCATCGGCGGATATTATTCCGCGTTGGACTGTGCACACGGGACGTAGTTTCGTGAGGCTAATTAGGTACATTGTCCTACGTATATTCTGGATTCCATATACGGGGCGGACATGTGCACGGACACATTTCCGGATCGGGCGTACTGTGATGTCCATCTTTTGAGCCATAAACTTTGATCGTCCATAGTATTGGATGAGTTTGATGTTTTGTGATTGAGCGTTCATACGCCTGAAGGGTATGTTCGACAGTCATGTTTGTTTCTTTGAGATCCGTATTGTGATGATTTACAGCTTCGGGCTGTTCGGCTTCGGGCCATCGTGATATTTTGGCAGCTTCGGCTGAGGGCTTTCAGGCCATTGTGATGTATCGGTATTTCCGTTGGAGCCTTCGGGCATTGTGATCCTTATTTATTTCAGCGTTTGATTGATTTACCTTCGGGTAATGTATTGTGGTGTTCTATATTGATGATTCGCCGTTGGGCACATATGTTCTAACCTATTGAGCAGGTATTGATCGTATGCCGTGGGCATAATATTCCACGAATGCTCGATTCTTACTTTGGTTTGTGAGCATCTCGTACTACCATTGTTGTCTTGTTTATTACGCCTTTGGATGCATATCATGTTGTGCATGTACTTGATATTCATTATCTTGGATGACCGACCAGTGGCGGAACATGTTTTCATGTTTTAGGTACTTGCGAGGAGAGAGTTGAGACACAGGGGCATGACGAAGGCGACGAGGCATTCGAGCGATACTAGTCCGAGATATTTTGGTGTTCATGTTGGTCAGATAGTTGGAGTACTCCATTTTTGTTCAGTCGTTGTCGTTTTGTATTATCCGAGCAAGGCTCGTGAATGTTGTTGTATTTTTATTTTGGCCATGTAGGCCCATTCTTGTCGTTGAAATTCCATATCGGAATAGTATGTCGTACGTCATAGTAGGGTCTGTGATTTCCCATTTTAGTCAGGTTGTTGTATTTTAGTCGTGTTCGCCTGGTGGATCACCTGGTGTGGGGGTCCACGGCACTGTAATGACCCAATGGGATTTGGGGGTGTTACAGTAGATGCTTGGTTTTCTATCAAATACGAGCAACAGTCTATCATACGGATATGGGTGGTTGTTCGATGATCTAAACTTCTGACTGCGAACAACAATGATGGCTTCTAGTTGACCTTGACTGCCGGTAAGGTCCGTGGTTGACTCCGATTCAGGCGGCGATCGCTGTTTCTCTGCTCACCTCACGTCGGCGAACATGAGGCTTCCAGGTTCATGATTCAGAATTTCGAATGTAAATGTATTGTTATGGGTTTATATGATTTTCTGCACTTCAGAATACAAGTGGGATATCGAATTGTTTTTATTTGATAAAAACAAAAAATAAGAACCATAAAAGTTTTAATTAGATTTTTTAGTAGGTTGATTTAAGTAGATGATCCTTTTGAGGTACCCTTTATCAATATGCACATGTGATTGACGGAATGTTGCCGGATATTCAATTGGATGTCGGGAGAAAATTCATTTGCCATTCGGTTTTGGAGGCGCACCATCTGGTTTATATAGTCGGATGGTCGATTTATCATAATGTGAAATTGGTGAGGGAGCCTACTAACAGCTGCCAAACGGAGGGGATTTGAATTTGGGGAGTTGTTGAGGTACAAGTCGCAAGAAGCGGTCAGAGTGTTGTTGTTGGTTTGGGATGATAAGACTTCTCACAACACTTTCTTTTTTAAAACAGTATGGAATTTGGTTCTTCCAATTGTTACTATTATAGTATATATCTGTGAATTATTGTATAACATATTTGATGATTAATTTTGGCAAGTGTTTGTGGACTCAAGCAATTGCCGATGATTCTATTCCAGGGCATGTTAGTTTCCGTCTAAAATATGAACTAGTAGTTGTTAAATATTTCGAATATGTAATTTTCGTCTAAAACAATTCTGGTTCATCTGCATCACTGGCTATAGGTATTAGGCATTCTGTTAATCCACAAGTTGATCTTCTAATGCAGGAAGGAGTGATGCAAACTCACGATGAAGAAACTCGAAAGTTTTTCAAGCACTCCTCATCACGTGTGTCTTTGGCCCCTCGTTATGCAAGCGAAGCTCAGCTTTTTCAAGCAACAGGCATGCTTCAGTTTTAAACAATTTCACTCTTCGTAATGTTCTAATTTAATAGTAGTTTATAATTCTGGTTTGTTGACAATTGGGTTATTGTATATATGGCCTCAAATTGAGCCACTGCTATACATCTATTGACACCAATGATTTTACGTCTAGTTTTAATGAATGAGTACTTGTGGAACTTAATAAGTTACCATGTTCATGTCCTATCAACTTTATTTCACTCCAACCAATCTTTTTCAGGTTTTCTCGTGTGCAACCGAGTCTTTTGTAGTTTGTTGTTGTATCAAAATATAAGAAACTCGGCAAACTTTACTTGGATGTTGATTGCTCTAAATAGCTTGTTAATATTTAATATACTTCTTATCTTATTAATAAAATCCCAAGTGCTGTTACTCTAATTTTCTTATGTACAGTTCTTTTTCTTACATGTAATGGTATTACGTTTTTGGAGATTGAAATAGATGTAAAGGGAAGGGGATCTGGTGCAGTACAGCACCATGCTGTGCTGCACCCCACCGTCGGATCACACACACCCGCACGGGTGTGTGTGTGCGCGTGTGTGATCCGACGGCGGATCTGGTGCACAGCATGGTGCTGTACTGCACCAGATCCGAATCCAGATGTAAAGAGCGGTGAATTCTTTTAATTTTAAATATTAGAATTCGTGCTTTACGACATGTTGCTAGGACTTTTGCACGCAACTGCTGGAAAAGAGGTGAATTCTTTTAATTTTAAATTATTAAATTTTTTACTGTTGTTTATAGGTAATTTATCATCATTGATGGTTTTTTTTCATGAAAAACTATAATATTGGAGTCCAAATTGTTATTTAATATCTTTTTTTCCTGAGTTTTTTGTTCTATTTGAATGTTGAATTGGGTATATTTTGTTTTATTTTTTTTCATATAAGTGAGTAACTTATTTGCATAATTTATGTTATCGGGCTGGTGTTTGATATCTACAAGTTATACTATTAACACATGGAGTATATGCTTGTAAAAGTTTTCTAAAGTTATTACTTACGAAGTATCGGATGCGAATTGCCGTCTGAAAAATTAACACTCTCTTCTTCTTTCAAACTACTATTAGATTGTTGAGTGATTTGCTTGTGTTCATTAAGCTTTCAAGTCAAACTTTGGTTGTAATATTTATTTTTATTTCTGAAGAGTACGTTACTTGAATTTTAGACTTGATTTGTTTGGTCATAATTTTTATTTATTTTTAAAAAGTACTTTGCACATTTCTGATCGAATTATTTTGAATATGTGATATAAATCTCCCAGGTGTTCAATGAAAGAAAATGATAAAGATGTTGACTGTATATATTTACTTCCATTGTAGGCATATGTTCAGAAGTTAGTGGCGCTGCAACAACAGAATGTTTATAAGTGAGTAGCTATCCGTTGTTTGTGTACTTGGCTTGCAGCTGTACCACACTTTAACTTCCGTGATAGCTTATTGGCTGCAGTTGTGAAAAATATAAGCTCCCAAGATGATGTTGTGAGGTAATTGGAATTATTCATCCTTTTATTTTGTTCTTAAAGTAGACTCATTAATTCAAAGTGTTGGAAAATATGTTAAGTTTTGAGCTAGTTGATGAGGGTTGCTGCTTGTTGGTTTTGTCTTATGTTCATCGTGTTCTTTAGTATTTACCTTTTCATTTAGGTGAATTTTAGTAGTCTGATTAAAGTGACTTTGTGTTTGTTGCATGTCACCAGCTGCTATTAGAGTATACAGAGAGATTTCCGTAAACTTGTAAAATGGTACTATGTCCTTTCTTTTACTATTATCAACTGCTAATGAATTTCTGAGATTGATAAGGGAAAATGCTCACTTCTTGGGTTTCTGATTTTTATGGTCGTTAAAGATTGCCATTATTTTCCTTATAAGTCAAGTGTATAGAACGAGATAGTACGAAGTGGGAGTTCGTCAGGTGGTTGGGAGAAAGAAACCTTTCGAGTGATGAACGCGTAATGCGATTCAAAGAAGGGTATGATTCTTATTAATTTCTCTTCAGTGAACTTTGCTTATTGTATTTTGCCTACTTTGTTACTATGCTAAGAGTCAGAAAATGAGTTCAATCTTGTTTTTGATTAAAGAGACTAAAATGGAAAAGTCTTGTGTTTGACTTGCTGGTAGTTACTACATGTGCTCAACCCCATCCCACCATTTTATCCAGTGGCTATCTGGAACATGCGTCTTACTGCAAATTCACTGGATGAACCACCCTTGAGGTTTGGGGTATTAACAAAACACGGAGAAGTTTTAAAATTACCAAAAAAAATAATCAACATTTGATTCTGTCTTACATTTTCCCCCTTCATAGCCCAAAAAAATTTACAAAAAAATCCCTTACGTTCGTAAAAGTATTACAGTTATCACCTTAACTCCAACCTCAAGGGTTTCTGTGTAATTTTGAACTTTTTTTTTTTTTTTTGTAATTACTCCAAACTTAACTTAAAAGTTATGGTTAAAATTACAAAGAACACCTTGGATTCAATTAATTACAGAAAGTACCCAACTATCCTTCAAAATCACAAATTCCCATTTATATTTATATGTTACTACTATTTTACAAAGTACAAATAATGAAGGGAGTAAAAACAGATCTTGGAGGGGGTATTCATTTGTAATTAAACTAATCTTCAGGGATAAGTTTTATAAATTTACTTTAGCAAAATTAGATTGCCATGAATTGGCCAAAAAAGTCCTCTCTGAATTATTGAGATACGCCGCGTCAGTGGGTGAGGAAAAACACAAATAAATGTTCCCTCCCTATGTGTTAACTGATGTTATCTACAGCCAAAGCGTGTAAAATATGTGTGTTAATTCATACGCTGATAAAATTTGGCGAAACTCGTCGAACGGTTCTTGTTTTCTTTTTCTCTTGCTAATTTGAAGTAGAATTATTTATTTTTTTGTTTTATTCCATTAGAACGTGTGAAGAAAGCAATGATGGGCCTTTTGTTTTCATTTTGCTTTTGTTATCAGTTTATGGGTTAGGTGATTTTGCTCTGCACAAAAATCGTGCTGGTAATTCTATGATAAATAATGCATTAGGTATACTTGATTTTATGTTTGCTTCGGTTTTATGTTCGATTTTATGATTGTGTCAGTAAACAATATTCGAAGTATTATATTTCGATTTTGTTTGCTTGAGTTATTGAAAAAAACTCACTACATGTTTCACATTCTAGAACTTTGCATTTGTCGATCGAGATTAGCACTTTTTATTTCTAGTTATGCTTACGCTAAAATATATGATCTATGACCTGTTTGATTATTAAAAATATTATTTATATTACTTATTTCCTCAAGAAGCTTATTCATCGGAAAAAGTTGATGAGATAAGAGACGTTTGGGTTGAATATTTACTCAAGCAAGCGAATGAAGCGCATTTAAGAAATCAAAGATGATGGTATGGAAATTGCCTAACGAGTTTTGGTTCAAATTATTATTGTGAATGACTAGATTTCAGGTTATTTTGATGTTTTTATGTTTTTGGAAATTACAAAATGTCAAGTGGGAGTTATTTTGTAATGGATTTATGGTACATGGTACAAATTTGATGTGGGTGATTTTTTTGTAATGGGATGCACGGATTTTGAATATGACCTTTTTGTCAATGAATATTGCTGATGTGGCTGATTATTGCTGATGTGGGTGTTTTTTGTAATTAGCTCGATGTATAATGCTGATTTTTTTTTTTAAAATATAAATGATAAGAGACCCGTTATGTGTAAAAACAGCTCTCTTAGCATAATGACAAAGAGACTGCCTATCTATAATATGCGGTCTCTTTGATATAGCAAAGAGACCTCATTTCTTCTATATCAGGTCTCTTTCTTAATGAAGTATTTTTAAAATCGGTAATGTTAGAGACCACCTCTCTGCAATAACGGGTCTCTTTGATATAGCAAAGAGACCCCCTTTCTGTAATAACGGGTCTCTTTGATATAGCAAAGAAACCTCGTTTCTTTTATACCAGGTCTCTTTCTTACTGAAGTATTTTTAAAATCGTTAATGTAAGAGACCCCCTTTTTGTAGTAACGGGTCTCTTTGATATAGCAAAGAGACCGCATCATAAGAGGCGGTCTCTTTATCAAACAGACCCCTGAGATAGAGACCCGTCCAGAGGCGGTCTCTAAGGCATATTTGGACGGGTCTCTTTGCCTATTTTTGTAGTAGTGTCTCGAGTGGTTTAGGGGTGTTACATAATATGGTATCGGAGCTTAGGTTGCGGAAACCTAGGCTGTCGGGTCGAGTTTTGTGTTGTCGGGTCTTGTCTTGTCTTGTCTTGTCTTGTCAGATTTTGTCTGATCGATTCGAGTAATTTTTTAGTGTTTAAGTACCCACACACTTAATCGTATGAGCTACAAGAGAAAACAGGTTCACTCGAAAAAAAACATGTTAGAGATTTGAGATTCGGGTCTCAATTTAATATATATTAGACGATGTAGTTTTAATTTGTGCCACATAATCGACTAATTCAAGCCACCTCAGCGCCACGTGAGTAATTAGACCATGTCAGCAAATAATTTCATCGGAAAATCGAAATCGAGTGAAAATTGAGAAAAATTGAAAGGTTGACAATTTTAGCGTGAAATTAAAAGGTGGAAAAATAAACCAAAATTACAAAAAAAGTGAGCAATTTTTATACAATTTAACCTAATTTCAAATTAGACCGCATTTAAATTTTTTAACAATAGATTCATAATGGATGTTTGACTTTGAGCTAATGTTTAAAATATTTGTTTTGTACAACTCGAATTTCAATACACAACCACATCATATTTGTCTTTCCTATTTTTTACTAATTCCATCCACAATCAATGTTCATTTTTTGCCATTTTAGTATGTACACAAAAAATGTTCTCTTTCTATTTTTAAACACTACCTCACAATACAATTAACTAAAATATTCTTATAATTTTTATATATTCACACATTTTACCAGTCTGACCCACATATTAACATTAAATTACTTTTAATGTGGGACCCAAACTCCACTCACATCATATTCACCTAATCCCCCCTATATACTAATGCAGAATATGCTAAGCCTACATGGCAGCTTCCCATGCTTCGGCTGCTACATGTCATCTTCTGATGCTTCGGTTGCTCATGTGTCATATTCCCATGCTTTGGTTAACACATAATCATTTCCTAACCTATTTATTAATTACCTAAATTAATTACCTCAATTAATAAGTAGTATAATATTACCTAAATTGTTGGCTGCCGCTTAAAAAAAAATCTGCACAAAAAGCAAGCATATCCTTTCCTGCCGCTTAAAAAATAGGCCTGCAGAGGAAAGTTAGAAATTATGAAATTATGAAAATTGAAAAGCTAGAAAAACACAATAAAAGTGATATTCAATTAATTTTACATATGAAAAATAAAAGCAAGAAAAACAGAGGAAAAAACACACTCGGACAATTTAATTTCTTATATATTTGAAATATCTCTTTGAAAATTCATAAAATCAGTAATCGTATAATTTCGTAAATATAAGTTTTTTCATTTATTTTGTTATTTTTTATTAATTAAATAAGATTAAAACTAAAATAGACTAATTGATTTATTCCATAAGTTCTTTGATTTATTTATAAATAATGATTAAAACTATTGTTTCTACACTTTCAGTAATATTTTTAATAAGAGTATTTTGATTTATTTAATTGATTAGGACTTCAAGTACATTCTTAGTTATATATATTCAATACTTATTTTACAATACTCCCAAGCATCTTTTATTTCAGTTGATATTTATTTTATTGATATATCTAATTATAGTGACCAACTAATATAAACTTAACTAATTAGTGGAATATATAATATTTCCGCGAGATTTTAAGTTTTGTTAAAGGAATAATACCCATTGTGTGCCTAAGTCTGTTAGTTTATGGGCTTTCCTAGTTAGGATTTGGCTGATGCCTGTTTGTATGTACTTCACCCTATTTAAGGGATCTCATTGATGGAATAATACAACACTTTTGCCCTACTTTCTTGTCTCAAGTTATTTTCCCTTCAACACGTTATCAGCACGAGTTCAACCACTGAGAGAAAAAATCCCGGCCGAAATTCTGAAAAAAAAAAAAAAATCGAAAAAAAAAACCTAGCGACTCTGCACATCCGCCGCCGTCGTCCAACTCTGCACAACCACCGCGACCGGTCATCTTCCCCACCGCGACCGGTCATCCCTTTCGACCAGAGATCGTCACCTTACCCGCTCCAGCCGTCGCCCAGAATCGCGACCTCCCTCCATCTCCTCCGGCTCGTCGCCTGCTCGTCCTCCGTCCAAGACCAGACCAGATCGGACGAAACCCTAGCCGCTGTAATATCCGTAATTTTCGATTTTCGGTAAAAATTTTTTTTTGTCCGGAGTCCGTTTTGACGACTTGCTCATGACCGTTTCGTCATTTCGAGAATGATTAATTCTGCACTTTTTGTCATCCGAGTTAGTTTCGGTGTCGTTTTGTTGAGTTCCGTGTCCTTAATCGACTTTTTCATGTGGGGGTTCGACTTTGTAAAGTCACCATTAATTCTTGGAAACTCCAAAAATTCTGAATCTTTGCAATATTATAGAGCATCAAGTTAGCTTTCCAATGGTTCAAACGGTGAGTCAATCGGAGTCCAGACAAGGGAGTTATGGTCGAAATAGTTAAGACTACACGATGTGCCTTTTTCGTGTTGGAGTGGGCTGTACCGTGTGCCGCGGCACACTTCAGATGTGCCGCGGCACTAAGCTGATTCCTGGGCGCTTTTCGTGGCCCTGGGCCGCGGCACACTCATCCTGTGCCGCGGCACACGGGCTTTTTCTGCGTTTTTTAGCAGATTTTCGAGGAGAAAACTTCATTTTTCTCCTCTCTTCTTCCTCCTTCCATCTAGGGCGATTTGTGGGCGATTTTTGGGCGATTTGAGTGCTCTCAAACTTGTAGAGATCATCCACCTCAAGTCTTGTTGTAGATTTTCGGCCTCTACTTGAATCCTTCAGCCAAATCAAGGTATTTTTGGCTTGAACCCTTGTTTTTGTAGATTTGGGGATTTTCCTTTTTGATTTCGATTCCAATCCGTTTTTAATCGATTAATTGTTGTATAAACGTTGTTTTGAACTTGTTCTACGGATTGGATACTCGTATCTTTGGTTCGTTCGACCCGAGGGGTGATTTCCTTGTTCTTGTAGGGTCTTGAACATTTAATGTTCGATTAAATGTCCCAATGAGTTTCCCTTCGATAGTTTGTTGGGATTTGTGGTGTTTTGGCCTTGATTGAAGTCGTAACCATGTGTTATTGTTCCGTGCGGAGGTTTATAGGTGTTCGAGGATTCCGATGTTGAATCCCGTTTGGTGATTGATGATTCGTGTGGTGTTATTCTCGTAATACTCGTGGTGCTATCACATTCTTGATATTGTTCGGGGGTTCGGGGCTATTCGACCGCGTCCTATCCGTCGTCTTATTGCGATCGTGATTTCGAGGCAAGTACCTTGCCCATACTATTCTTGTTTTGTGAATATGATAATTGGTGATCGTCTTTATATATTTGTTTGATTGTTTAAAACGAGTTTTCAAAAGATTTGGTTAGCCTTGTTAAAGGCCCTCTTTCAAAATCGTGTGTGTTTTGTGATTGGTGTGTTTCTCGAACGAGTATGTGAATCTTATGGACATGTTTGGTGTTGATGATGCACTTGGTATTTGCGTGTGGACGTATATTGTTTCATTTCGGTGCATTGTGGTTGACGTGTTGTTTTACTAAGTGTTTGATGCCTCTGAGTGAATTGTTTGAATATCTTTGTTGCATTGTGTTATTTGTGTGAATGTGTGGATATGGTTGAAGGTCTACGGTGACACATGGCACGTGATCATGTGGTCAGGATGCAACAAGTGATTGATCCAACCGTGAGAGCCTGAGATAATCTACGGTGGCACATGGCATGCGATCATGTGGCCAGGATGCAACAAGCGATTGATCCAACCGTGAGATGTGTGTGATTTGTTTCGCTAGCCAGCTCGGGAGGGTCCTTCCAGGCCTCGAGTGGTATTTGTGGCTTCGTCCCGGTCCTAGGCGATGCGCGTGCGTGATTACGTTGTGTTGATTTTTATGTCCGTCGAGGACACGTGATGTTGGGCTCGGGCCCTGTGAATTGTTGTCTGTTTTCTATTTGCGAAAACAAAACCTTTGGGCTGTGACCCCTGTTGATTTTTGGAAAGATAAGGATTCGGAAATCCAAAATTGTTTTCTATTAAAACTCTCGATGGCATTTTAAACTGTTTTATAAATTGTTTTCCCTTGATTTGTGATCTTTCGGTTTTGGAATGTTTTACCAAACTCATGCCTCGGGAAGTGCTTTTCATTACGTTTGGAACTTTGAGGATTCCTGATTATTATTGTTCTTGGAACTGGTATTGTATGGCTCGTATTTTTGCACTTGTACTTGCACTAGCAAAACAGTGGAGTTTTGCTAACCCCCGAGTATTCGGGGGGTGGATGTCTATTTTTGCATTCAGGTTTTGGAGCATAGCACAGGGTCGGCACGAAGGATGATGAAAGATGAACGATACTAATCACACGAGGTTCCGTTGATGTCGTATTGGTCCAGTTGTATTTTCTTTTCCGCTGCGGTATTTTTTCCCCGTTGTACGGGAGTTTATTGTATTTTGACCCCTGCGTGGGTATATGTTGTAATTGAGTTGTATATTTTTATTGAAAGACCAAAACGGTCTACTGAGTCATTTAGCCTTGAAGGCATTGTCGAGATGTTAAACGTTGTTACCGGCCTGGTAGATCTTCGAGGAGAGGGTCTACGGCGTGTAATATCCCTGAGTGGATTGGGGGTGTTACATAAATGGTATCGGAGATTTGGTTGTGGAAACCTAGGCTGTCGGGTTAAGTCGTGTTGTTTGAGTCTTGTTTCGTCGGATTTTATCTGACTGAGTAGTGTCGCGACGCGTCGTCTGAGTTTATTGGTCGTGATTAGTATCGTGGGCGATCATCATCTTCGTGCGACCTGTGAATGTAAGTCTCCCTTCTTTGTGTTGTGCCTCGTGTGACACGAGCCATTTTTATGATTATCGGTTAAGTGACGGAATCCTCTTATGGATTTTGATTTTGTGATATGTGGTTATTTGACTCTCATATTTCGTTCATATGAGGAGTAGTGGTGCTCGATTGTGTATGTTGAACCGTGTTTCTTTTATCCGCTGCGTGAGTTCTTTTGCAATGACTTTCGGTATTTTACCGACCTAGTTTTATTTCGAAAACCGATTCCCTTAACCGAGTTTTTGGCATTATGGCCTTGATCGCTTTGGCGAAATTCTTATGACGGTATTTAGTATTTTGTAAATGGCTTTCGTAAGTTTTTGAAATATTACCGTCATCGGCCTTTTTGGGTATTTTTGTAATTGGTTTTTAGCCTGGTGGGTTCTGGCACGGGACCCATGGCGCTATAATGTTCTGTATAATTACCCGAAATTTTTGGGCATCCTAGCCCATTGAATTATCTTGGAAAAAAAACTTGAGTATCTTAGAAAATAAATTTCGAGACGTACTTTTAAAATGAATTATTTTCTCGTGGTACATCCAAGGTGCCACAATATGTTTCAAAATTCTTCTACCTCGAGGACCCAAAAATGTTTTGAGATATTTTCAATGTTTTATAAACACTTTTACTTAGACCCGAGGGTCGAATATTCTGAAAGTTTTTCACTAAGAGAAGGTGTCCTCATTTTTGTTCAAACGCAAGATGATTTTCAAAGTCTCGAAAATGATGTTGTTCAACTTTTTGTAAAATGATACTCAAGGTCAACTGGTGTTTTTCCTAAATTATTTTCAAAAGGGTGGTTTTCATTTTTTTTTTTAAAAACCTATCAATTCCCATTTGCGTTTGGGAATGTATGTATGATGTTTGCGTTGTCGTAATGGTGTTTGCTCCCGAGTATGATCGAATTGGTGGCATGAACGTTGAGGCGTTGCCACGAGTTTGTTGTACTAGCCCTCTGTGAGAGGTGTGAACTGGTATTTAATGGTTGTCGCCTCGTAGTGGATTGCGTGTGTCACACGAGTGTGAGATGTTGAAGCTTGGGTTTGTACGTTGGTGTACATGTGTGATTGTTTCATGATGTTTGTAATTACGTGCTGGTTATCGTTCGGGCCGTTGAGGTCACCGAACGATACCGTCGTTGTTGTGGTGTATGTGTATATATTACTTTACGATGGTAATCGTTGTATACGATATGTGTTATGATTCTTTGTGGTGCTGAGTTGGCATCTCCGCTATGTTGTTTTGCGACGTTATGCCCCATTGTATCTAGCATTTGTATTTTCGGTATGCCGAGCCGAGGTGTTTCAACCGTGATGTGCCGGGGGAATGTACGTGCAATTTGTCCTTCTCGTCAGTAACACATTTCGAGTGTGGGCTCGAGGGACACTGAATTCAGTTTTGCGAATTGGCTACCGAGACTTTCGGAGTTCGCGCTTCAGCACAGATATCAGAATCGGCTTTGAGAGGCCTTTGAAGGATGTTTCTGTCGATTGCCTGTTGTGTCGTCTCCTTGATTTCGTTATTGTGAGTAGCGGGGACGACCTTCTTTTAGAAGAGGTCGAATATAATACCCGTATTATTTTTGGCTTCTGCATTTTCTCTTTCTCAATTCTATAGACTCGCTCGTGTTCGTTGATACTTTACAGACATTACGTATTAGGTTTCATCGTTCGAGCAGTGTGATCTTGTTTTGGAGTCGATCTGGTTATCGCCGTGACTTTTTGAGTTCGGTTCGATTCTTGTGAGCGTTGTTGAGTAACACCCTTTGGTTCTACTAGCTCTTCTATTCGACGTGGATCGGATTTTGAATTTCTGTATTTTCGACTCCGTCGACTCGTTTATGTTCGTTGACATTTCTGAACTTTCCCTATCCCTTGCTTTTGTTGATCGAACGAGTGTGGTATTGTTTTGGAATAACTCGTTTGTCGCTGTTACTTTTCAATCGCTATTCCCTATCCTGTGGATCTTATGGGAATGCATTCCTTGTAGTTCTCACCAGATCATCCTGGGAGTTGTTGTTTGAGTTTTATTATCCTTCGTGTTTCGGACATGATTGTTCGATTTTTGTTATCTCGATCATTTGTTTGTTTGGTTTTTGTTCTCGTTTTGTGATTGTTGAACGTTCAGACTCCTTCGTAATTCCCTTAAGTTCGGGAAATTAATCTCGTTTTCGATCCTCCAACCCTTGGGCGGTGGAATTCCGTATTAGTTCAGCGATTGGCTCGCGTTTTGATTGATGTACCGTTGGGTCGGTCAATCATATTGATTTTCGTTCGTTGTATTTTGTGATTGCTCGGATAATTGACTTGACTATATTATCCATTTGATGACGCTTGTCATTTGTTGGTTTTGTTATATCCCTAATGGTGACATTGTGTTAGTCGCCGTGGAGCGTGTTTTCACGCCATATGTCTCTTTGCGTTTCTTGCAGCCTTTCGCCGTCGGGCGCGAGTTTTCGATTTTTGTGTATCTCGTCGAGTTTTCCTGGTAGGGGATATTGCTTCTCCCTACTTGTTTTAAGTTTCGGGACGAAACTTCTTTTAAGGAGGGTAGAATGTAATATCCGCAATTTTCGATTTTCGGTAAATTTCTTTTTTCGTCCGGAGTCCGTTTTGACGACTTGCTCATGACCGTTTCGTCATTTCGAGAATGATTAATTCTGCACTTTTTGTCATCCGAGTTCGTTTCGGTGTCGTTTTGTTGAGTTCCGTGTCCTTAATCGACTTTTTCATGTGGGGGTTCGACTTTGTAAAGTCACCATTAATTCTTGGAAACTCCAAAAATTCTGAATCTTTTCAATATTATAGAGCATCAAGTTAGCTTTCCAATGGTTCAAACGGTGAGTCAATCGGAGTCCAGACGAGGGAGTTATGGTCGAAATAGCTAAGACTACACGATGTGCCTTTTTCGTGTTGGAGTGGGCTGTACCGTGTGCCGAGGCACACTTCAGCTGTGCCGCGGCACTAAGCTGATTCCTGGGCGTTTTTCGTGGCCCTGGGCCGCGGCACACTCATCCTGTGCCGCGGCACACGGGCTTTTTCTGCGTTTTTAGCATATTTTCGAGGAGAAAACTTCATTTTTCTCCTCTCTTCTTCCTCCTTCCATCTAGGGCGATTTGTGGGCGATTTTTGGGCGATTTGAGTGCTCCCAAACTTGTAGAGATCATCCACCTCAAGTCTTGTTGTAGATTTTCGGCCTCTACTTGAATCCTTCATCCAAATCAAGGTATTTTTGGCTTGAACCCTTGTTTTTGTAGATTTGGGGATTTTCCTTTTTGATTTCGATTCCAATCCGTTTTTAATCGATTAATTGTTGTATAAACGTTGTTTTGAACTTGTTCTACGGATTGGATACTCGTATCTTTGGTTCGTTCGACCCGAGGGGTGATTTCCTTGTTCTTGTAGGGTCTTGAACATTTAATGTTCGATTAAATGTCCCAATGAGTTTCCCTTCGATAGTTTGTTGGGATTTCCGTTGTTTTGGCCTTGATTCTCGTCGTAACCATGTGTTATTGTTCCTTCCGGAGGTTTATAGGTGTTCGAGGATTCCGATGTTGAATCCCGTTTGGTGATTGATGATTCGTGTGGTGTTATTCTCGTAATACTCGTGGTGCTATCACATTCTTGATATTGTTCGGGGGTTCGGGGCTATTCGACCGCGTCCTATCCGTCGTCTTATTGCGATCGTGATTTAGAGGCAAGTACCTTGCCCATACTATTCTTGTTTTGTGAATATGATAATTGGTGATCGTCTTTATATATTTGTTTGATTGTTTAAAACGAGTTTTCAAAAGATTTGGTTAGCCTTGTTAAAGGCCCTCTTTCAAAATCGTGTGTATTTTGTGATTGGTGTGTTTCTCGAACGAGTATGTGAATCTTATGGACATGTTTGGTGTTGATGATGCACTTGGTATTTGCGTGTGGACGTATATTGTTTCATTTCGGTGCATTGTGGTTGACGTGTTGTTTTACTAAGTGTTTGATGCCTCTGAGTGAATTGTTTGAATATCTTTGTTGCATTGTGTTATTTGTGTGAATGTGTGGATATGGTTGAAGGTCTACGGTGACACATGGCACGTGATCATGTGGTCAGGATGCAACAAGTGATTGATCCAACCGTGAGAGCCTGAGATAATCTACGGTGGCACATGGCATGCGATCATGTGGCCAGGATGCAACAAGCGATTGATCCAACCGTGAGATGTGTGTGATTTGTTTCGCTAGCCATCTCGGGAGGGTCCTTCCAGGCCTCGAGTGGTATTTGTGGCTTCGTCCCGGTCCTAGGCGATGCGCGTGCGTGATTACGTTGTGTTGATTTTTATGTCCGTCGAGGACACGTGATGTTGGGCTCGGGCCCTGTGAATTGTTGTTCTGTTTTCTATTTGCGAAAACAAAACCTTTGGGCTGTGACCCCTGTTGATTTTTGGAAAGATAAGGATTCGGAAATCCAAAATTGTTTTCTATTAAAACTCTCGATGGCATTTTAAACTGTTTTATAAATTGTTTTCCCTTGATTTGTGATCTTTCGGTTTTGGAATGTTTTACCAAACTCATGCCTCGGGAAGTGCTTTTCATTACGTTTGGAACTTTGAGGATTCCTGATTATTATTGTTCTTGGGCGGTATTGTATGGCTCGTATTTTTGCACTTGTACTTGCACTAGCAAAACGGTGGAGTTTGCTAACCCAGTATTCGGGGTGGATGTCTATTTTTGCATTCAGGTTTTGGAGCATAGCACAGGGTCGGCACGAAGGATGATGAAAGATGAACGATACTAATCACACGAGGTTCCGTTGATGTCGTATTGGTCCAGTTGTATTTTCTTTTCCGCTGCGGTATTATTTCCCCGTTGTACGGGAGTTTATTGTATTTTGACCCCTGCGTGGGTATATGTTGTAATTGAGTTGTATATTTTTATTGAAAGACCAAAACGGTCTACTGAGTCATTTAGCCTTGAAGGCATTGTCGAGATGTTAAACGTTGTTACCAGCCTGGTAGATCTTCGAGGAGAGGGTCTACGATGTGTAATATCCCTGAGTGGATTGGGGGTGTTACAGCCGCCACCACCGAAAACAGGTCACCTTCTTCACTGACCTGCGGCAACCACCACCTTTGTAACACCCCCAATCCGCTCAGGGATATTACACGCCGTAGAACCCTTCCTCAAGGATCTACCTGGCTGGTAACAACATATAACAACTCAATCATGCCTTTAAGGCTAAAATGACTCAGTAGACCGATTTGGTCTTTCAATAAATACATACCACTCAAATACAAATCATGCCCACGCAGGGGTCAAAATACAACCACACCCATACAACGGGAAAAGTATAGCAGCGGAAAATAAGTACAACTGAACCAATAAACAATATACGATTCCTCATGTGATTAGTATCGATCATCTTTCATCATCCTTCGTGCCGACCCTGTGTTATGCTCCAAAACCTGAATGCAAAAACAGACATCCACCCCCCGAATACTCGGGGGTTAGCAAAACTCCACTGTTTTGCTAGTGCAAGAACAGAGTGCAAATACGAGCCATACAATTCACATTCCACGAACGATAATAATTCGGAATCCTCAAAGGTTCAAATACAACAAGATGAACACTTCCCGAGGCGAGAGTTTGAGTAAAGACTTCCCAAAATTTCAAGATCAAAATATCAAGGGAAACAATTTATAAAATGATTTGAAATACCATCGGGAGTTTTAATAGAAGACGATTTAGGATTATCATATCCTACTTTTCAAAACCCAAAAGACAAAAGGGGTCACCGCCCCAAAGGTTTACTTTCCGAAAAATGACCTTTACCAAACCATTGGGATTTTAGCCCCAAATCCGTAAAATGACTTTTACAAAACCCTTGGGATTTTAGCCCCAAATCTCATCAACTCACAGTACACGAGAACGACAACAAGGTTCGTCTTCCAACGTCAAAATCCACAATTAAAGGATTTAACACAAACAACAAAATACTCTAGAGCCATCCTAGCCAAGTAGGCGAGCAGACAACTTACCTCTTACACACTTAGTCAATGCATGCAATCATGAAAACCGTTCAAAAGCACTCATTTCCGGGAATGCCATAATCAAATCACATTTGCAAAATGCACCACAATTAACCGTCGATCCACGTCTCTGTGGACCCCTACCGAGACCCCGTCGGATCTAACCCGTAGTGGTTAAAAGCAAGCTCGTCGATCCACGTCTCTTGTGGACCCCTACCGAGACCCCGTCGGATCTAACCCGTAGTGAGCATACACACACACACGTTACTCATGCAATACTAATATGCTAAGAATGTAAGATCATTAAGAATACTCACTAGAGATGGCCATTAACTCGACGCCATTATCAAACTCTTCAAAACACCATAACAAGATTAAATACGGAATACACGATTCCATAACTTTAAACAATAGGAGTATCATCATCAAATCCTTCAACATTCAAAATAACCAAATCATAATCAATTCCCAAAACACACCATTCACAAAACACACACGCCATTTGAAAGAAAGCCTTTAACGAGGCCAAACCGAAATATTTTGAAACTTCATTTCAAACAACCAAACAAACACACCAAGACGCCGATCATCATATCCATAAAATAAGAAAAGTATGGGTAAGGTACTTGCTTCAAAATCACGATCGCAACAAGACGACGGATAGGACGCGGTCGAATAGCCCCGAACCCCCGAACAATATCAAGAACGCGATAGCACCACGAGTATTACGAGAATAACACCACACGAATCATCAATCACCATACGGGATTCAACATCGGAATCCTCGAACACCTATAAACCTCCGGAAGGAACAATAACACATGGTTACGACGATAATCAAGGCCAAAACAACGGAAATCCCAACAAACTATCGAAGGGAAACTCATTGGGACATTTAATCGAACACTAAATGTTCAATAATTCCCAAGAACACTCGAATCGTCAATCGAGTTAAACAAACTCGATATATGGATATACAACCCATAGAACACGATTAATAACATCATACTACACCAACCGATGTATCAAAATCGGACTAGAATCGAAATCAAGAACAAATTCTCCGAAAAGTCAACTTGAAGGAAAATCAAGAAATATACCTTGATTCGACGAAACACACGGATTAGATGTTGATATAATCAACAAGGATCTTCCAAAACATCTTGGAATTGAGTAGGATAGACCAAGAACACCATTTCCCGTCGCACCCGTCGCCAGCCGCCGAAAGAAGGAGAAAAATCGAGTAAAAGTGAAGTCTGGCCGAGCCCAGGCTATATATAGCCGGCAGGGTTACGGCCGTAACCGGCAGTGCCTTACGGCCGTAACTCGGTCCTTACGACCATACTCGGCAGGCCTTACGGCCGTAACCGGCATTCGTCAAAAATTAGTCCAGCAACTGTCGGGCACTTACGGCCGTAACTCGCACACATTACGGCCGTAACCGGCCTTCGTCCGGAAGATGCCCAGCGCCCGTACGGCCGTACCCGATCACACTTACGGCCGTAACTGGCACACATTACGGCCGTAACCGGCACCTTACGGCCGTAACTCGGCCGAGCAGGCCACCGCTCGGTGACTTCGGCCTGGCCATTAAATGGCCGGACGACCCCGAAACCCGAACCTGAGTAAAAATCGGAGATACGGTTACGAAGTACTCGCAAAGACGAATCCAAGCTCTAAGAGAACACACGATTCAGACCACCCGAAGTGTCGGAATTCGACAACGGAAGTAATTACCCTAAACTTTAGGAAATTATAAAAATGGCCCAAAACGCCCGGAAATCACGATACGTGATCGAAACACCGAACCAAAACTCGCAACATGAATAATAACATCAAATGAACTTACGAGAAACTCGAAACAACAGTTTCGGACGAGATTCGCAAGAATCGAGCTCAAGTGCGGAAAAGTCGCCAAAAGACACGGAACTCAACAAAACAACCCCGAAACGAACTCGGATGATAAAAAGTGCAGAATTAATCATTCTCGAAATAACGAAACGGTCATGAGCGAGTCGTCAAAACGGACTTCCGCCGAAAAAAAGAAAATTACCGAAATTCGAAATTGCGGATATTACAACCTTCCCCACCCCCCGCGCAACCCCCTGCTCCGACGCGAAGATCTGCAAACCCGCGCAACCCCCTGCTCCGACGCGAAGATCTGCAAACCCGCGCAACCCCCTGTTCCAGCCTGCTCGTATCCCATTGTTCAGATTCCTACTAGCTCATCGGCCGATTGTCGGCCGTAGTACTGCGGCCGGCCCGCGATCTAGACCCGATTCTTGACTCAACCCGATTCTGAGACCCGACCCGATTCTTTGAGCGAACCGAGATCCGGTTCTTGACCCGACCATACGCAGATCTTGTTTTATTTCGTTTACGCTCCTATTCACAAAACAAAGTACACAAATACGAACCATACTATCTGCAATGTGCGAATTTACATGTTTTTTTTAATTACTATTAATTGCATATTATACTCCGAATTTATTTATGCTTAATTAAACCAAAAGCATGATACATTCATAATTTTAATTAAATTAAAATGAATTGCTTAAGCAACTTGAATTAAAATAAATTCACGTTGAATTAAAAATTATTGCGGCATAAGATACCTCTTTGACTGTATTTATACGTGTATAGATATATCCATAGGGCTATGTGATTATATCTATAATTATATATATATATATATATATATTTTGCATGCATTGTTAGTTATGGCATGTATATTAAGTTCATCATTAGTAGAACCTAGAGGACTTATTTCTACTATCTATATCAACTCGAACCGTGATAAAGTAATTTCATCGGTATAAACCCCAATAGCATCGAAAGTAATTTTGACCATATCTTGGTTCTGAAAAAATAATAACCCTCCACATTATTGAAAATTTTATCATGGAAAGTACTCATGATATACTGTGAAAATTCATTTTCCTTTTTTTCTTGTCTCAAGATGGCTGATCCAACTCGTCCTGAATTTGACATCTTGGACTCAGAAGGGCTTGAGTACCATAGATGGGTTTCTGACGTAGAGACCACTTTTATCGCTAAGGACTATAGTACTACTATCTTTGAAAAAGCGGTAAGTACCGTCGACAAAACCAAAGCTAGTGCATTAATGTTCCTTAGGCGACATATCGACCCGAGCCTAAGATGGGAATATCTGCAGTTGAAATCCCCGAAAGAACTGTGGGATGCCCTTAAGGGCCGTTTTGGGAACATCCACAATACCTTGCTCCCAGAGTTGACCGTGCAGTTGAATGAAATCCGCTTGCTTGATTATAAACGGATCAACGATTTCAACAAAGATATGCTCCGTCTGAAGGCACGCCTTAATTTCTGTGGAAAGGACCTCACAGAAGATGATATGATTCAGAAAACTCTTTTCACTTTTCCTACTTCTGCTCTTATACTAGCGAACCAGTATAGGCTGGAGTATGACAACAAACGCATCACTACCTTCAATAAGCTTATCAACCTACTGCAAGTGGCTGAGAGGCATAATGAAGTGTTAGTAAGCAACAATGCCAGGCCCGTTGGGACAAAGAAAATTCCCGAGGCCAATTATATGAAAGGTGGAAAGAACCCCAATGTAGAGGGGACTGGTCATGGCAACCCCAAACCACAACGTGGAAAAGGGCGTAGTGGTCGAGGACGTGGTCGAGGACGTGAGGGCTCTTCCAATGTAATGAGAAGACTTGGTGCTCCTGGCTCTACTAGCCAAGAAAAGTATAAAGCACCTACCCCTCCTGACGCTCCTAAAGTCAGAGTTGGCGATGAACCGTGCTATCGATGTGGAGATGCTGGACATTGGTACAAGAACTGCCATGCAAGTAAGCAAGTCGCAGCACACTACAAGAAATATAGAGACTCCAAAGAACGGGAGGCTCACTATATGGAGGAAGATGCTCCCGAGTCCCCCGACGTCAATTTCACGATCCGATAATCGCAATGAGCCATACGTGTCACAGCCATTAGAGGCACCCCTTTATGACTGAATGTCATCATTATGTTTACTTTCTCGTTTACATTTGGCATTGTTACCTCAGAACGATTTTATCGATGTTTTATTTTCAGTAATGGTGTGATGAAACTTTGTTTTTCTAGAACAAGATATTATTATTGCTTACGTTATATTCTTAGCTTTATTTCGAAGTACTGAATATTGCTTGAATGCTTATGGTTCGAAATTTCAATCTTTTCTAAGGAATGAATCGAGTAGAACTTGAATGTTCTTAGAATTAGGCTTCTATTCATTGAATAAGTCGCCTACCAAACCTCGGTAACTACGATGAATGGGTCATCCCAACTCATCAAAGGGTGAGGTAATGCTCAATTTTTGATACCTAAATGGCACTCAATTACAAGTTACCAATACTCTGTATGCACCTAGAGCCCTTCGAACCTTACTTGACTTCAATAATATACGTAGTAATGGTTTCCAGATTGAAACCCACTGTGAGAATGGAATATAGTTTTTTTTATTAATTCTAATGAATGTGGACGTAAACGCATTTTAGAATAACTGATGAGTCGATCTAGTGGATGTACCTCACTATTATTAGTTTTTTAAAATCCTATGTTGTCACCAACAATGTACTTTGGGACATAGACTCATATAGGCTTTGGCACGATAGACTAGGTCATCCTGGTCGAAGTATAATGATCCATATACTAAAGAACTTGTACGTACATCATTACTTTTCGAGCGAAAATGTGGCAACAACTCAACATAAAGCACAATGTTGACGTTGATCGTATTATATAATCCAAAGAACCGAATGCATATCAAATGCCCACCACTTAGTGTTGCAAAGCCTGCTCTTTAGCCAAAGTAGGAGCGAGACCTTTCTACGCTAAAGAAACAAAAGCAAACATTCCATTCTTACGCTGAATATAAGGAGATATTTGTGGATCCATCCACCTAATATGCGGACCATTTATGTATTTATGGTTTTGATGGATTCTCCGACATATTGGTCACATGTCGCTCTCCTGTCCACTCAAACTGCTGCAGAACTTCCAAAATAATTTATAAGGACTCACCTCCCTTATCACATCTAAAGGACTCGTTGATGTTGGAGAGTTCACATCAAAAAGTACTTGATGTTTATTGCATGATAGAGATTAATGAATAATAGCTCGTCCCATGTGCATATGCAAAGGTCTCACATAAACCACCGTCGAAAGAATATGTATGGTGATTATGTCATTGGTTATGCGCACCAATTTGCATATCTTTATCTGTAATTATGCAATATTGCATGCAACTTTACTTAAATCGTTCATTCTTAGACCTTTTGCTAACCAATTAGTTTATGCGTACCAGTTGGTAACTGGATAGCCTGATTTTTGTATTTTGGACCCAGACGGACTTGAGTGCCAATTGCGCATAATTGGTTACGCATTATATGTGCCTTCTGCGCCCACAACGCATCGGTCTTTAAATACGATTAAGTATTCACGTTGGATAAGAATCTCCAGACGTTTATCCACTATTTAGAACATTCACATTGATCTCTTTACCGCACGATTTGCGGATTGTCACTTTAATGAGACAATCTTCTCGTCGTTAGGGGGAGGAGAGAAAACGTAATTTCTCGGGGAACGACAGGAATTGCCATGGTGTCTCCCCACTTTGTCTCATTATGATCCCCGAACTTCACAATGTTACCGTGAAGCATAATGAACACTCGATCTTCAGGATGTAGCAGATTCGATGCCTGATGCATTTACTGATATCGTTCAAGTGACAAGATCTCACATTACAGCTGCAAATCTGCCTGTAATGTTAGAAGTCCCCTCCAAGGGGCACATCACCAATGAACCGGGTGATGCAACCGCACTTGGTGGAGGTGTGGTTGAGGCCGTGGCTCCCTGCGAAGGAAAGGGTGGAAGCCACATGGTTCGACTAAATACTCACCCAAGTAAGAGGTATAGTATGGCACAAATTACATGTTAACCATCAATGAACTCGTTTCATGAGATCATGCTTGATTTTATTATGTTCATGAATCATGACGAGGGGGACGCCCCGAAGATATGATTCAGAAAATCAAGAATCTCGATGAAATTATGAGGGTGTGGCCTGATCAACCACCCACTTTGATGACATGTCATGAATCATAAAGTACGATGATGTCGAACCTCGCTCAGTTGGATGAAATCAACATAGAGCTGATTGGCCTATAAGAAAAACATTCCAGGTAGAACTAGATTCTCCGACAGAGAGACAGGTATTTGGTGTAGGTAGTGCTAACCTAACCAAGTGTAAAGCCTGAAGGACATAATCGAACCTTTGTCGTAAATCATAGTGAGAATAGTAGAGTCCTAATGTACAAGGTTCACGAAGTAATGCTTCTCTGGCATACGGAATTGATTACGAGGAAATGTACTCCCACGTATACGTTCCGCTATTTGATTAGCATAGTAATTTCCGAGGGACTGGAAATGCAGCCAATAGATATGGTTACTGCGTATCTCTCTGGGGATCTAGATACGGAGATATATACGGAAGTGCCCTATGGCATTTCACTACCCAAATCAAGTAACTCCAGACCACGGAGTACGTATTCAGTTCGTTTGAAACGCTCATTTTACGGTTTGAAACAATCCGGAAGGATGTGGTATAACCGTCTAAGTGAATACTTGATTAGGAAGGGATATAAGAACGATGAAATGTATCCCCGCGTCTTCACAAATAAGATCCGGATTCACATCGCAATGTATGTCGATGACATGAATATAATCGGTCTTGATGAAATAAGAGAAACCACCGGATACTGAAAATCTGAGTTTGAGATGAAAGATCTTGGGAAAACTCGGTTCTGCCGAGGCATTGACATAGACATCGAGTTTGTGGAATTCATTCCACCGGTCTTCCTATGTCCAGAAGTTTCTCAGGCACTTTAACATGGACAAGGTAAACCCGACTAGCACCCCATGATAGGTCGAACATTTGGATGCAAAGGAAAGATCCATTTCGTCTAAACGAAAGTGACGAAGAGCTTTGGGAGCTGAAATTCCCTACTTGAGTGTAATCGCGTATTATTGTACTTAGCTCAATGTACACGACCTGCTATCACTCCTCAGTTAATCCGCTGACTAGATTTAGTTCAGCATCGACGCAACATCAATGGAATGGTATCAAACCATTGACTTGGGACTATTCTTTCCCTACAAGCAGGCAAATGAAGCTGCTTACGAAAAGGCAAATGCTAAAGTAAATGCTGGTGCCGAAGCAACTGCCACAAAGTATGTATTGGTATTGCTTATGTCTTGGAAATCGACTATGCAAACCCTTTTTGGCTACCTTCTCGAATCACGACAAGATTATTGCTTTACATGAATCAATCCGTGAGTGTACATGATTAAGAACTATCATTCTACACTTGTGAGGAACTAGCGGTTAAGTACTGCCACTGATGAGCATACTTACATTTATGAACATGATGTAACTTGTAAATCCCCTTGATTGATGGAATGATCATAACGGGAAATATGTGAGATATAACGTAACATACTCACATAGGTTGCACTCTTTTCCTTAAACCAAGGTTTATTTTTCCCACTGGGTTTTGTTACTTGGCAAGTTTTTTAACGAGGCAACGGTATATGAATGTAAGCATTAGGGGGAGCTAAAGATTTTTCCAACTTCCGAGATTGATGTAAAGATCACAAGGAAATGG
Organism: Orobanche coerulescens; assembly: GCA_033398695.1. NCBI lineage: Eukaryota > Viridiplantae > Streptophyta > Magnoliopsida > Lamiales > Orobanchaceae > Orobanche > Orobanche coerulescens. The sequence continues at coordinate 132,164,255 of CM065814.1, forward strand.
TGATTTATAAAGAAAGTTAATCACATGTGTTGTACTCTTTTCTTTGACCAAGGTTCATTTTCTCCCATTGAGTTTTGTTACTTGGCGAAGTTTTTAATGAGGCAACGACTACTTGATTGATGTACAAATCAGGGGGAGATATAGACTTAAGGGGGAGTCTTACATCCACAACGTACGTTATACTCTTTTCCTTCCAAGGATCATTTTTTCCACAGGGTTTTTATCACTTGGAAAGGTTTTTAACGAGGTAACAAGATGTACGATTTTAGGGATCGATGGAATGGTGACCTTAGTAGCGCTATGATCAAATGTAATGATCATATGAGAGGATAGATTCAAAGGACGAAGTCTAAACTTGATGTGTCTAGATGTTGTACTCTTTTCCCTACGATCAAGACATTTTTCCCACTGGGTTTTTGCTTGACGAGGTTTTAACGAGGCAACATGACATGCGCTTGTAGACTAGGCACAAGGGGGAGTGTTAAAGGAATAATACTCATTATGTGCCTAAGTCTGTTAGTTTATGGGCTTTCCTAGTTAGGATTTGGCGGGGGCCTGTTTGTATGTACTTCACCCTATTTAAGGGATCTCATTGATGGAATAATACAACACTTTTGCCCTACTTTCTTGTCTCAAGTTATTTTCCCTTCAACAGGTTTAAGTTTTTAATATATATTGCAAACTGATATATTAAATTTGTCGTTGATTGGGATTTATGTTGTTAATTAATGAAAATATGAAATATTTCTATAAATATAATTAATTCCTCCGGTAAAATAAAAGCAAGAAAAACAGAGAAAAAAACACTCGGACAAATTTTGTTCTTTGTTAAGTCTTTTCCTTTGAAAATACATAATCGATTTTGTCTTTTTCGCCTTCAGATTTCTTAATATTTACTTTTTAGATAATTTTTAATATTTTCTTTTGTAAATTTTACTTAATCCCTCCAAGTTAATTTCATTTCCGAGTACGCTCAAATAACAGTATGTTACAAAATTTACATATTTCTTGAGATTTCTCAACAGGTATAGTTTATAAATATCACCTAAATACTAATGCTGAATACGTTGAGCCTAAATGGCAGCTTCTCATGCTTCGGCTGCCACATGTCTTCTGTTGGTGCTTCGTGTGCTTATGTGTCACCCTTTCATGCTTCAGCTGACATATTATCAATTACTCGCCTAATCATCATTGCATTAATTACATTATAATTATACCTCAAATAACTCCTACCTACCTTATTAATTTCTACGAATTAAGGAATATAAATTATGAATAAATAGGAATTGATTATACTACAAAACTATTTTACGTTTTCATTAATTAAAAAATATAAATTCCAAACAAAGAGAATTTAATATAGTAATGTGCATTATATATTAAAAAATAAAACCTAAAATCTAGCGAAAATATTATATATTTCCATTAATTAATTAGTTTGTATTAGTTAGTCACTGTAATTATGTATATCAATAAAAGAAATATCAACTGAAATGAAAGATGCTTGGGAGTATTGCAAAAGAAGTATTGAATATATATAATTAAAAAGGTACTCGAAGTCTTAATCAATTAAATAAATCAAAATTTTCTTATTAAAAAGTTTTACTGAAGTATAGAAACAATTATTTTAATAATTATTTACAAATAAATCCAAAAAACTATGGAATAAATCAATTAGTCTATTTTAGTTTTAAATCTTATTTGATTAATATAAAAATATCAAAATAAATGAATAAAACTAATACTTACTAAATTATAACTGATTTTATGAATTTCCAAAGAGATATTACTAAATATATAAGAAGTTAAATTTAATAATAATAATAATATACTAATCTGTAGATTCATCTTTGCATAAAAAGAATTCCAGAAAGTATGACTATTTTAAAATGAATATACATATAGCTTCACTTCAACCAAATGTCCTCGAGATTTTTTGTAATGTTGGTTTCAGAAATTACTAAAAGTACTTCAACTCTTTTTCTATTTTTTAATATAAAATAGGTAGACTTTAATACTCTTAAATATGAAGTTGAATGTTTGAAAAAGTATCATATAAGCATGAATATGCCATTTCACTTCAATCAAATCAACTGAGTTTTTCTTTCGGAATTTTCTAAAATTTTGAGGTCATTTGTAATTAGGATAAAATTCTGATGTATATTTTTTAACTTATCCAAGCTATTCTTATATTACAATCTAAATTGTTAAATTTCTTAATAATTCAAGGCTAGAACTTGGATGTAGTTTCCTAAATTAACAGGTATATTTATAATAGGTCATTCAAGTAATTAAATTATATATACTACTTATATTTTTTTATTGCAATTTGAGAAGTGCTTTATTTTAAGTTATAAGTCAAGATCTATTATGTATTTTCAAAAGTTTTTTAAATTACTAAAACTAGCCACAATTTTTTAGCATAATTCTACATATGGAGTTGTATTAATACATATATCGTTTATTCAAGTATAAATTCTTCTTCACTTTGGTATAATTGCAAACTCATAAGACTGACCAAAAATATGAGATTAATTATTGGACAGACAGTGTCATCTCACCATCTATAAGAAATTAAGGACTTCTCCGAATGAATCCTCAAAATTGTAGATGGTGGGCTGGTTGAAGAAGTCGTTAGAGAAATCTTGATTAATATTCTTGATATTTACTAATCTGGAATGCCATTGCAGCCATTGCTGAAAGCACTATCATTCACTTATAAGTAACTTTCCATAAAGTAATTTTCTGAAGAAAGAGCAACCGTGACGCCAACAAACGACATTATGGAGATAGTAAACGATTACGTGATGTCTATAATTTCAAAAGACAAACGGATATATGTTAGTTCTGATGGTATATGCAAAATCTCTGCGACCTCTAAAAGTCAAAATCAAGTATATCCAATAGATTTTTTTGAATAGCATCAAGTGTTCTAGAATTCCAAATCACGTCTTGAAATCGTAAGCTAGAGTATCAATTATGCTAATTCAAAACATGGATCAATCAAGTATATCACATCAGGACTTCTCCAAATGAATCCTCAAAATTGTAGATGGTGAGTTGGGTGAAGAAGTCGATAGAGAAATCTCGATTAATATTCTTGATATTTACTAATCTGGAATGCCATTGCAGCCATTGCTGAAAGCACTATCATTCACTTATAAGTAACTTTCCATAAAGTAATTTTCTGAAGAAAGAGCAACCGTGACGCCAACAAACGACATTGTGGAGATAGTAAACGATTACGTGATGTCTATAATTTCAAAAGACAAACGGATATATGTTAGTTCTGATGATATATGCAAAATCTCTGCGACCTCTAAAAGTCAAAATCAAGTATATCCAATGGATTTTTTTTGAATAGCATCAAGTGTTCTAGAATTCCAAATCACGTCTTGAAATCGTAAGCTAGAGTCTCAATTATGCTAATTCAAAATATGGATCAATCATCAGGATTACGAAATATCACATCATTAATAATTATCTAAATCCGTAACCATATTATTGAACAAAAAAATTCGGGGAACAATTTTGAGAGTAAAATACTTATTCCACAATTGATATTAAGCCCGTTAGATAGCAGATTACCATTTAAATTTCAAATACGCCAGTTTCCACTTATTATGAGCTTTACCATGACTATATTTAAGAGTCAATGTCACACGCTCTCTCATGTCGGTATGTATCTTCCAAGACCGTATTCGGTCATGGTTAGCTTTATGTAGCCATATCAAGCATGAAGATCAGGAAAGACTAGAAATCTTTTGTTGCGATGAGAATGGTGTAATTATAAACCGACAAATAGTGTAGTTTATAAAGAAGTATTATGAAATTTATAATAAACGATTACATATTATATATTTACATAAGAGTTCTTTTTTGTGTTCCCGTGTAATTACACGGGTGTTATACTAGTATTTCTTAAAACACAAACCCAAAAAGTTAGGGAATATAGATTGTGGACGGAGGAAATATCTCTATATAAATGCCATATTACTCTCTCTTTTGTTATATGATATCTCTCTCTTACTTTTATCATTAAATATATAGAATTACAAATATAATAATGTTCATCATCATTGCCTGACATAATTTAACGTTTATTTTTGCCGGACATAATTTGACGTCTATAATAAAAAATAAAAATTTACTCCCTCCGTCACAGTTAATATATTTGATTTTATATGGTCAATAATTTTCAAGTTTGACTATAAATTAATCTCAAATTATAATGATAAAATATTTAACAAAATTTTATTATGAAACTTTAGATGGTGAAGTTTCATAATATAATTTTGTTAAATATTTTACCACTATATTTTGAGATTAATTCTTAGTCAAACTTAAAAATTATTGACCATATAAAATTAAATCTTCAAATTTAATTTTATGAAAGAGGAATCTTCGCACCAAGCAAATATTTTTATTCGCGTCAATCCCAGCACCCAAGACTTTAGTGAAGGTACAATTTTTTAGTTTTAGTTATTTTAACAAAGATTATAATTTCTAACCATATATCATCTCTTATTTTCTTAAAAAAAATAATTAACTAATATTATAATTCATACAAAAAATATATTAATTTAAAAGAATATTATAAATTTTAACAAGAGTATAATATTTTATTTTGAAAGTAGATTTTCTTTATTTTGAAAATAGATTCTTTAAATGGAACAGGCTCAGTATTTGATAACTATTTACATGGTGGAATAGGAGATGGAATGCCACCTGAGGGTCTCAAAAATGTCATGTCCATTGATGGTGGATGATCAATAAGAGCATCTTCCAGCCTTCATACTATTGTGGTGCAAGAAGCACTGACAAAATGCCTAATCCATCTCCAATACCTAAATCTACATTTCACACTACTATTTTTTTTCTCAAATGATAATTTAGTAATATCTAAATATTATTTTTTTGGTTAATACAATGATTAATGTAACATACATAATTATAGTATTGATGGTAACTCTTATAATCTTGTCGCGCTAGGGCTAGCACGCACCGATCTGTATCGGTGCCGAAGAGATCGGTGCACGAACCGATCTGTGTTTACACATATTTCAGATAAATAGCTCAATAATAATAATACACAAATAACATGAGGTTCGTAGAGAAATGACACCCCAGAAAATACGTTAAGTTGAAAAATAAAATACTATAGAATAATATAAATTATTCAACTAAACTATTTAATCGACGTAAATCTTTGAAATTATTTACACCTTAAGGGACTATTTTACACCCGAAATTAGGATTATAATTTTTTCCAATATTTGTGTAACTTTATTTTCAAGATGAAAATTGAGTAGTTACTTCTATTATTTGGTTCGGAAAACAGAGAACTGTGTATGAAGTGGAAATGCTTTTGTGTTTTGACTAATTAACCGTAGTCAAATTGTGGTTGATTGGTTTAGTAAAGGTCCGACTTCAGTAATAACGAGGCATTCTGACCCGTGCGATGTACAAGTTTTGTTTGCTATTACAAAATCAAACTTTTATTTGTGTCAAAAACTTATTTTTATATCAGATGTATGTTAACGGATCGAAGTATATACAAACGTATTAAGTAAAAATTGTTTGGCTCTCTTTACGCTATCTTCATGCAGGACAATATTCATGATGTAAACTTAACCAAACTAACTCAATAGTGCTCTATATATTAATGACTTCCGACTTCTATTCTAATTTTTTACCCAAACTAATGGAGCTGTAATATAAAAGTTATACACTCAATTTTTTTTTAAAACCTAACCAAAGAAATAATGATAAACGGTCATTTAGAGATCGAATTGAGAGATTTAATATTATCCATCAGTTTTCTTTGAGAGCTAATCCACCCGACACATCCATTCAAGAGCCGTTTAAACCAAAATTACCCGTTTAAACTAATTACCTAATCCACCCGACACATCCCTTTTGCTACCTTCAATGTATACGGTGAAACAGGGTTCGTCTTGCTCAGTTTCTTGATCTCACCATGTGAGTAATTTGGGAAGGCAAGCTCTATTCAAGAGCCGGTGAAACTGAGATTTCAGAGACTAATTAATTCATTCATTGAAGCTGCTTGATGGCTATTAAGAACAGATGTCTTTCGAACGTTTGGATCTCTTTCTTCAATCCAGCAAACTCTTGCTCAACCTGTGCACGTGACCGGAAAACCTTGTTTATCAACAATTGGAAGGAACAATATAAACTGAGAATAGCTAACTGATACTATTACAATTTATCACCAAATCTAATTTTGTTCTTAAGGAATTCAACTGTGCATCATGATCAGAGTTACCAACAACATCAAGCAGATGCTTCATCCTGAAGAAAGATCAAACATTGAGTTTGTTAAAAAAATATAATAAATGCAGGGTATTCAGATAATTCATATTACACTTGAACCAAGTGCCATAAGGTACTCAATGCAGCATAGCAATTATCTTAAAAAATAAGTAAGCGTACATCTTTAGGCAGTGAAAATCCTTTCGAAACAGCAAATATATGAAGAAAACAATAATACTTCTCACTCATAGACAACTGCTTATACAAAGATGACTGAATCGTGTTTCGAATATAATCCAAACCCTGCATGTAACAGTTTGAATTCAAAAAGAAAAAACACGTCAAAACCAAATAATACAGAACATTATAACAGCTATAAATCAAAACCTGAAAACAGTTAAAGTGAACTGAACCTCAACTTTTGCAATTTCGATTAACAACATAAGCTAATTAAGCAAATATTTAGCTTCTTAACGAAAACCTAAGCAACTGTGTAAGTGATATGAAACAACAGTTAATTAACCGGGTTATATATCATTTGTGTATTAATTTGTATTATGTAATTGGTGAAGACAATAAAATGGACTATATATAGTCATGAGAAATGTTAGCTTGTAAGCAAATGAAAAGATGGATGAGTAGTTTAATTGTTCATTTATTATTGAAATTCAATTATTGCACACCAAAAGATAGACGTTAAAATCTTATGATAAAGAGATGTGTCTTTCGAAATTCTTCAAATATTGATGGGAAGTAGTATAGATTATTATGACTCCACATTTTATATATTAAAATTATGTATTTGGTATAATGACATTTAAACTTTAATACTCCACATTAATTAGGAGGACATGGATGAGTAGTTTAATCGTTCATTTATTGTTGAAATTCAATTATTGCACACCAAAAAATAGATGTTAATATCTTATGATAAAAAGATGTGTCTTTCGAAATTCCTCAAACATTGATTGGAAGTAGTATAGATTATTATGACTCCACATTTTATGTATTAAAATTATGTATTTGGTATAATGACATTTAAACTTTAATACTCCATATTAATTAGGAAGACTTAATCTTTATATATATAAAATTAAATAACATGATTTTATAACATACTTTGTGTACGAAAAGAAGCCTAGGAATATGTTAATAAAAACACACACACACACACATATATATATATATATATATATGATACTATTATCAGTTTATATATAATATTTGTTGTACATTATCAGTATTTATATAAAATATTTATTGTACATTATCAGTATTTATATTTAATATATATATATATATATATATATATATATATATATATGCACAACATTATTTTACATAAATCGATAATAGCACTGTATACATGCTTAGGAGTAAATCAAATCAAACCAAACATACCCAGTATATCCCGCTCAGAGCAGGGTCTGGGAAGGGTAAGATGTACGCGGACCATGCCCCTACTTATTACGGTAGGGAGGCTGTTTCCGTGAAGACCCCCAGCTTAGTGCACAGCAGAATATTGAGTGATAAATACAAAAAAAAAACATATGATTCTAAAAAGCTCGATACCATACCTGAGCCCATGACTTAATCCACATGGAACTTACCTAAGCGGAGTTTGGCTACTTCACTCCCGATGAACGCTGCTCTAACAGAAGAGAGGTTGGCTCAACGCACAGCTCCCTGTCAAAAATACACCACACGCAAAGACAATAGAATAAAATAAACAATAAAAGAAAAAAAAATACAATATTCTAGGTCAAAGCTAACCGAGACAACCCAACCCTGAGGCTCTCAACTACAGCAAAAGAATCCACAACTCTGATCTGGCGCCTCCAAGCGCACCTATCAACAGTCATGGTCTCGGAAAGGTTTAAGGCCTTCAAATCTAATTTCAGCTGCTCCTCCCACATCCTCCTCGGTCTGCCTCTCCTCCTCTCCCCGACAACCAATAAACTCTCGACCCTCCTCACCGGAGCAGATGCCTGCCTCCTGCGGACTTGGTCAAACCATCTCAATCTCCCTTCCCTAACTTTCGCTGAAATGGGCGCCACTTCCAGCGCATTCCTGAAAACCCCGTTCGCGATTCTATCTAACATTGTGCGACCACATGACCAACGTAACATTCTCATTTCAGCCACTTCCAACTTGATCTCAAGCGACTTCTTCATCGCCCAACATTCGGAGCCATACAACATTGCAGGTCGGATTTCCGCTCTATAGAATTTACCCTTCAACTTTAGAGGGACTTTCTTGTCGCACAGGACCCCTGTCGCTGCTCTCCACCTTAACCACCCCGCCTTGATGCGATGAGTGACATCATCTTCACACTCACCTTTCTTCTGAATGATCGAACCCAAATACTTGAACTTATCCGTGCGGGGTACGATCTGATCCGCAATCATAACCTCTATATCTTCCTCGTTGGCCTCACCACTAAAGTTACACCAGAGATACTCGATCTTAGACCGGCTCACATGCAAGCCCTGAGATTCTAACTTAGACCTCCATAGCTCCAACTTCGAGTTCACCTCCCTCCTCGACTCCGCCACTAACACAATATCGTCAGCAAAAAGCATGCACCACGGGACGCCATCTTGTATCCCCCGCGAAATGACGTCAAGGATTAGAGCGAAGAGAAGAGGGGTTAGTGCCGACCCCTGGTGTAGCCCTATCTCAACCGGGAAATACTGGGTGTTACCAACTGGGGTCCTAACGCACGTCGTAGCTTGGGAGTACATGTCTTGGATCGCCCTAACGAACGGTAACGACACCCTCCTCTCTATTAGGCTCCTCTAAATAACATCGCGCGGAATGCTATCATAAGCCTTCTCTAGATCTATGAACACCATATGGAGGTCCTTACGCCGCTCTCTAAACTTCTCCATAAGGCGTCTGACGAGATGAATGGCCTCAGTCATGGACCTCCCCGGCATGAAGCCAAATTGGTTCTCTGAGATCTCAACTTCTCTTCTAACCCTGCATTCCACCACTCTTTCCCAAAGTCTCATAGTATGACTGAGGAGTTTCATACCCCTATAGTTACTACAACTCTGAGCATCGCCTTTGTTCTTGAAAAATGGCACGACAATACTATGCCTCCACTCCGTCGGCATCTTAGAACCTCTGAGGAGGATGTTGAACAGCTCTGCTAGCCACTGAACTCCGACTTTCCCCAGACAAAGCCACACCTCAATAGGGATCTGATTCGGGCCTACAACCTTAGCTCTCCTATTTTCATTAGGGCCCCCTTCACTTCCTCCTTGCTGATGCTCTCATAGGAACTAAACGAAGGAGCAGTAGATTCCATAATTTATGGATAAGAAAGGTTCATCCACAAATTATTAAACACACTCTTGGAATAGGTAGATGTTGTACTACCTATTCCAAAATTATAAACAATAAAGTAAAGAACAATATTATTTTGATAATAGTACAATACTAGTATATCACCCGTAAAAAAACGAGAATATAAGAAAAAAAATCACACGAAAACGCATAATACCCAACCATTCACCATAAATTTTATAGCACTTCTTTATAAATTATATTGGTTGTTCTATTTACGATTACACCATTCTTGTTGCAATAAATTCGTGCTCTTCATTTTGACACGGCTACATAAAACAGACCACAATGGAAAAAGACTCTTGACAGATCCACGCCAACCTGAGAGAGTGCATAACTATGGAAGCGCATAATTAGTGGAAATTATCGTCTTTGAAATTTAAATGTCAATCTACTATCTGGTGAGTTTAATGTCATCTGTGGAATAAATACTTTACTCCTAAATGTGTAGTATAACATAATAAATGTTATAGAAGCAATCGTACCAAAATATTAGAAATATGCATCATCCTAAGCATATTAGAAAATAAAATAAACAAAACTAGTCTCTCACATAATCGATTATTCTTGCAAAGCACAATAATTCTCTTCTTTTCTTACAAGAATTTCCTATTTTTTGAGTGACTGAAAATTAAAAATAATTAAAATACTTAACGAGATATATTTTTAAAAAGATTTATAGTCAACTTTTATTCTTTATAACCCTCTTTTATTTAGAGATCATTCGATTGACAAATATGTTGTTATAAAAAAAATTGCTTACATATTTTAGGAAGAAAAATTACTCTTGTCCTATGAGAAAATTTTAAAAATAGATTTGGTTACACGTTCTTTTTTATCTTTGTTTTGCCAAAATGGTCCAATAAGTATTTAACGGTTTCTGTTAAATGGCCAAAAAGGAGATAATTTGATCTTTATATTTGCAAAAAGAAATTACATAAATTATTTGGATACAATTTAAAATACAAAACCACATCCAAAACTTTTAAAAATATATAGTTGAATTCAAAAATAAATAAATTAAAAACTAAAAAAATAAAAAAATCACTTAAAAATTACGTAAAACGATCAATTTTTATTTTCTGAAATTCTCTGTGTACAAAGATGAATCTACGGATGATTATATTATTATTAAATCTAATTGCTTATGCATTTAAAAATACCGCTTTGAAAATTCGTAAAATCAATAATTATATAATTTAGTAAATATGAGTTTTTTTCATTTATTTTGTTATTTTATATTAATTAAATAAGATTTAAAACTATGATAGACTAATTGATTTATTTCATAGTTTTTTTTTGCTTTATTTATAAATAATAATTAAAATATTGTTTCTATACTTTCAATAATATTTTTTAAAAGATTATTTTGATTTATTTAATTGATTAGGACTTCGAGTACTTTTTAATTATATACATTCAACACTTCTTTTGTAATACTCTCAAGCATCTTTCATTTCAATTTATATTTCTTTTATTTATATATCTAATTATAGTGACCAACTAATATAAACTAATTAGTTAGTGAAAATATATTTTATTTCTGCGAGATTTTAAATTTAAGTTTTTAATAAATAGTGCACACTACTATATTAAATTTCTCTTTGTTTAAGATTTATATTTTTTAATTAATGAAAACGTAAAATATTTCTATAAATATAATCAATTCCTATTTATTCATAATTCATATTCTTTAATTTGTAAATATTAATAAGGTAGGTATGAGTTATTTGAGGTAAAATTATAGTGTAATTAATGCAATGATTATTAGGCCAATAATTTGATTATGTATCCGCTGAAACATGAGAGTCTGACGCATAAACACACGAAGCACCAGTAGAAGACATGTGGCAGCCGAAGCATGAGAAACTGCCACGTAGGATCAGCGTATTCTGCATTAGTATGTAGGGGAGATAATGTAGATAGAAGTTATTTGAGGTATAATTATAATGTAATTAATGCAATAATGATTAGGCCAGTAATTGATTATGTGTGAGCTGAAGCATGAGAGGCTGACACATAAGCATACGAAGCACCAACAGAAGACATGTGGAAGCCGAAACATGAGAAGATGTCACTTAGGCTTAGCGTATTCTGCATTAGTATAAGGGAGATATAATTGTAGCATTAATAATCAAAGGTCGTAATTAATTTTAACTTGCTCTAATGAATAATAAATGACAATCTGTATACATATACTACAACTTCTATCTATCTCAAGAACTACTCAACACATCATTTTTCTCTATATCATTTAAAAAGATAAGAAGAAGTTTTAAAGGAGTATGTAAACGAGAGCCATCCTTACCTAATACTCATTTAGTATTTGATTAAAAAAATCGTCTGATTTTTTTAAGATTGAACCTTGAACAATTTTAGATACTATACCAATATGTATAAAATTATATATTTTGATTTATTTTTTATAATATTTCCATAATATTATTTAATTGATAATTTTTTATGATATATTTAAAGTTATTTATAGTCAAAACTCGTCTCCAAACTTAAGAACAATATGAAGAGAAAGTTTGTTGCCGGAATCGAACTCTTGAATTGGGTTCCACTTATTTACTATACAAGTTTTCCATTGTTTCCAGTGGAGCCAAAAACTCCTTATTCTTTGATTCTGGATTATAATGGAATAAAACAAAATGACTCACTAAGCTGGCTGCACTTCTTTTTCTCATGAAGTACTAGTCATTCCATGCAATTCTCGACGCAATTTTCATTTTGGATCATCCGAAAACAGTCTCTCTGTGTTAAAACAGGGGTAAGATTGCGTACATCCGATCCCCCCTTACCCCGCTTTTTGCGGGAACCGTTGAGGCATTGGGGTAATGTTGTTGTTGTTGTTATTTACTATACAAGTTTTCCAAAAAAAAAAAAAAAGAATATTGGTTACTACATGGCTTTTTAAATTTTAAGGAGTTTATGTATTATAGTAATCAAAGACAAGATAGGTCGGAAGGTACCAAGACAAGATAGACCATAGCAAATGAATTCCATATTATGGTACGTACGTTCTCTAATCTTGTTGATATCTTTGCTAACATTGTAAATTTCATTACATTAATGTTTAACTTCACGTACATGTTTAAACTTTTGCTTTAACTTGTTAGAAGACACCCCCAGAAACATTTGTCGATGCCCTTAACGAGTGAGTTTGGCAACATCAATCCGTTAGTTTATAGCGGATAGTTTATAGCGTATAAATTATTGATAAATATTTGACAATAGTAGCTTATAACGTTTTCCAGCAGCTTATAGCGTTTTTTTTAATGCTCATTGAACAGCATTTGAGCTTATAGCTTATACGTTTCATTTTTTCTCTCAATTTTATCCTTATTATTTTAATCAAATTTCTTATTTATCCTTCACTAAATGAATTTTTCTCTCATTTTTAAGCATTAATTACAAATACTACTATCTATTTATAAGCTACTTCAACTGCTAGTTTTACCGAACACTTTAAATTTATAATCAACTAAATTATCCGTTATCCACCACCTCAAAGGCTATAAGCTAGCTAGTTTATTCGCTATATGGTAGTTTATCCACTATCCGCTATTTTTCGCCAATAGAGCCTTAGGCGGCTACCAGATCATTTCCCAAATATTCGAACTCAGCAGATGATGAGCGAGTAATAAATTTGTGTTTTCAGTTATATAAATGTTTATGTAGAATATATTTATGTGCGCATAAATCTCATGTTTTCTTTTGTTTTGTTCTGTTATATGAAGTGATTCCTGGTGTTCTGTTTTGTCTCATGGAACAGATTTTTTATTAATCACTTCTCTTCAAAACAACATTACACCATAAAATGGACTGTTTTGTGGTCATTAAATCTATAAATATATAATTCCATATCACGTATTCACACCTAAACCACTTATTTTTGAACTAAAAATCTATTGTTAACCTCTTTGTATTCATATTTGTTTTCACATTGTATCCTGATATTAATCTTATTTTTAATGTTTTTTCGATATTTGTAAGATATATTTTTTGATCCATAAATAAATAATGATTTGAAATTTAGCTTCCTACTATCAATTAAAGCATATTAATGGGACGTTTGCTCTTTACTTTCTTCAATGCGTTTCATCATTATCAAATACAACTTATATTATCAATAAAACTTTTCCCCTTCCATCTTTTTAGTTTCACTCTCCTATCACTAAATATGAATATTAACATATAGTAATGATGAGGATGTGAAATATAGCTTCTAACTCAAGCAAATTAATACCCGTCCCTTCACCTTCGGTACCGTATTTATGTTTGTGAATACAGTTTTATCTCATGCACAATCCTTTTACCACATGCACATTAATTTATAATGTGCAACCTTCCATCTCCCCGGTCCTACCCTCCTCATATTTTTTGTTGTTTCACATTTACATTGTTCATTCATTCTACAATGCACTAATTAATTAATTATACAATGCACTAATTAACTTATTAACATTTCCCGTGGCAAAATCCAGTATTTCATCCCTTCATCTTCCCCGTGTGAAAGTCCTGTATTTCGTCCTTTCGTCTTCTCCTTCCAGGTGCTTCTATGGAAGCTTATAAATAGGTGTTGACTTTCATCATCTTCATCGGTCTCGAGACTGTTTTTGCAGCCACCTGTGTTATAACAGCATAGTCATATAGTTAGTTTATTGTCTCAGGTCAAGAATATCATGTCAAACTCCTTCACTAAATTGAATGATTTGAATAAAAACATGATTGATTGGAAAATTCAGGTTCGTTGCCGTCGAAAGTGGCAGATTCCTGCTCATGGAAATTTTTCTGAATAGTTGGAGTTTTTGCTGGTGGATAAATTTGTAAGTTTTTACCAGTTGTTTGTTTGTTATAGTTTGCTTTGTATTATTTTATAATAATATATTGTCATTTGTTTCAAAGGGTACGCACATTCAAGCTTCAGTGAAGGGATATTTCATTGACAGATTCTTGGATTTAATTACTGAGGGTGGACTTTACCATATAGAACAATTTTCGGTTGTGGACAGACCTAAGAATTTCCTGTTGCAGTACATCCATACAAAATATCCTTCCATAAGAATACCTATGTTGGTCCTACAGTTCAACCAGATTTCCCAAGACAGTTTTCAGTTTTCGCAGTTTTTCTGATATTAAAAGTGGTTCTTCAAGGGATGAGGCTCCTTGTTTGGTAAATTTCTTGAAAAGTTTTTTTTTTTTTTGTTTTCAGTCTTCTATTTTATTAATTATATATTATATTTGCAGATATTATTGGTAATATTGTTGATTTCAATGATTCAAGAACGAGGGAAGATGTGACTGTAAAGGGGAATAGGAATATTCATCTTTTGTTGGAGGATTTGGAGTAAGATTTTATTGATATTTTTTTTCTTCTGATTTTATGGTTTATAATTGTGTCTACTACATCATTTACTAATCTATTCTGATAATAATAATTGTTTCTCATTATTATAATATTTATATTTTGTTTTATTTAACATGTTTTAGGAAGATAAAATTGCAGTGTGTTTTGTGGGATACTTATTGTAATCAAGTGCAGAGTCTTATTGAACAATTGAAGAATAGATGTGGAGGTTACTCCGTTATTATTGTTCAGTTATGTAGAGCTAAAAATATGAGAGGTTTGGTTTATATATTATTTGTTTACTGTATTTAAATATCACATCATCATTTGTAATATAAATAAAAATCTGCATATTATTTAAAATGTGAGGTTGGTGTTTCTGTAACACCCTCAAATCCGCTCAGGGATATTACACACCGTAGAACCTTTCCTCAAGGATCTACCAGGCTGGTAACAAACCTCTCGAGAATGCCTTCAAGGCTAAAATGACTCAGTAGACCAATTTGATCTTTCAATAAATACATACAACTCAACCATAACACATGCCCACGCAGGGGTCGAGTACAACACACTCCCGTACAATGGGAAAGAATACTGCAACGGAAAATAAATGGTACAACTAAACCAATACGACATCAACGGGTCCTCGTGTGATTAGTATCGTTCATCTTTCATCATCCTTCATGCCGACCCTGTGCTATGCTCCAAAACCTGAATGCAATACAGACATCCACCCCCCGAATACTCGGGAGTTAGCAAAACTCCACTGTTTTGCTAGTGCAAGAACAAAGTGCAGAATACGAGTCATACAATTCACATTCCACGAATAACAATAACCAGGAATCCTCAAAGATTCAAACGAAACAAAAAGTACTTCCCGAGGCAAGAGTTTGGGGAAAACATTTCAAAATTTCAAGATCACACATCAAGGGTAACAATTTATAAAATGATTTAAAATGCCATCGGGAGTTTTAATAGAAAACAATTTAGGATTATCAAATCCTACTTTTCAAAACCCAAAAGATGAAAGGGGTCACCGCCCCAAAGGTTTACTTTCCGTAAAATGACCTTTACCAAATCGTTGGGATTTTAGCCCCAATTTCATCAACTCACAGTACACGAAAACGACAACAAGGTTCGTTTTCCAACATCAAAATCCACAACGCAAGGTTTAAACACAGACGACAAATAGTCCAGTGCCATCCTAGCCAAGTAAGCCAAACGAACAACTTACCTCTTACACACTTAGTCGATGCATGCAATCATGAAAACCATTCAAAAGCACTCATTTCCGGAAATGCCATATTCAAATCACATTTGTAAAATGCACCACAATTAACCGTCGATCCACACCTACGCGGACCCCTATCGAGACCCCGTCGAATCTAACCCGTAGTAGTTAAAAGCAAAGCTCGTCGATCCACACCTCCGTGGACTCCTACCGAGACCCCGTCGGATCTAACCCGTAGTGAGCATACACACATACGTTACTCATGAAATACTAATATGCTAAGAAAGTAAGTGTAACACCCCCAATCCGCTCAGGGATATTACACGCCGTAGACCCTCTCCTCGAGGATCTACCAGGCTGATAACTCAAATCAAACATCTAGACATCGCCTTTCAGGCTAAAATGACACAGTAGACTGATTTGGTCTTTCAATAAATATGTACAACTCAAATACAACTCATGCCCACGCAGGGGTCGAAATCTGATCACACCTGCATAACTGGGAAAATATCTTTGCGGCGGAAAAGAAAATACAACTAGACCAATACGACAAAGAACGGATCCTCGTGTGATTAGTATCGTTCATCTTTCATCATCCTTCGTGCCAACCCTGTGCTATGCTCCAAAACCCGAATGCAAAATAGACATCCACCCCGAATACTCGGGGTTAGCAAAACTCCTTTGTTTTGCTAGTGCAAGAACAAAGTGCAAATACGAGCCATACAATTCACATTTCACGAATAACAATAACCAGGAATCCTTAAAAATCCAAACGTGACGAAAAGTACTTCCCGAGGCAAGAGTTTGGTAAAACATTCTAAAACCGAAAGGTCACAAATTAAGGGAAAACTATTTATAAAACAGTTTGAATTGCCATCGAGAGTTTTAGTAGGAGACAATTTAGGATTACCGAATCCTTCGCTTTCCAAAAATTAACAGGGTCACAGCCCAAAGGTTTTGTTTTCGCAAATAAAACCAACCATAATACACAAGGTTAAAAACCCACGTCATGCGTCCTCGACGGACGTAAAATACACACGCACCCGTGAAGTTTCACTCGTGAATCCAGGTCGAAGCCAATGGAATTCCCTCCGTGGCCCCGTCGAACCCTCCCGAGGTGAGCAAACACATTCACAAAACATAAGCAACCGCACTCGTGAATCCAGGTCGAAGCCAATGGAATTCCCTCCGTGATCCCATCGCACCCTCCCGAGGTGAGCGAAAAACAATCACAAAATATACACAAGTAGCGGTGAAGTTTCACTCGTGAACCCAGGTCGAAGCCATTGGAATTCCCTCCGTGGTCCCGTCGAACCCTCCCGAGGTGAGCAAACACATTCACAAAACATGTACACGCATCGCCTAGGACCGGGACGAAGCCACAAATCCCACTCCGTGATCTCGTCGGACCCCCCGAGTTGGCTAGCGAAATACTCAAGCACCACACGTCGCCTAGGACCGGGACGAAGCCACAAATCCCACTCCGTGATCCCGTCGGACCCCGAGCCGCTAGCGAAAAAAACTCAAGCACGAGTAACATATCACACCAAGGATATCCAAACAATTCACCCAGAGGCATCAAACACTCAGTAAAACAACACGTCAAACCACAATGCACCGAAATGAAACAATATACATCCACACGCAAATACCAAGTGCATCACCAACACCAAACATATCCATAAGATTCACATACTCGTTCACGAATCACACCAATCACAAAACACACACGGTTTTGAAAGAGGGCCTTTAACAAGGCTAACCAAATCTTTTGAAAACTCATTTCAAACAAACAATAAACCAAGACGATCACCAATCATCATATCCACAAAACAAGAAAAGTATGGACAAGGTACTTGCCTCGAATAAGAACAACGCGGAGAATCGACCAAAGTAGGTTGACACGAACCGATTACGAACCCGCCGACTCCACCGATCGCCAACTCACGTCATAAACTACGAAGGGCAATAATAACAATGAAATGAATTCCATAACACGACTCAAAGCCGTTGAATTCAAAGAACGAATGACGAAAGTTCAAGGATTTCCCACAAAACGGCCAAGAACACGATTCGTTCCACAAATCACGAAAACGGATTCCAAGTTGAAATATGGATATACAATCCATAGAATATGTTTAACAACATCATTTAACCATAATCGATCCATCGAAACGGATGAAAAAGCGAGATCGAGGACAAATCCCCCAAAAAGTCAATTCGAAGGAAATCAAGAAATATACTTCGATTCGACGAAGAACAATGGATTAAATGATGTTAAACACAAGAATACTACCAAGATTAATCATACCCATCATGAATTAATCAACAACACGGAACGAATCGGACGAAAGATGCAAAACCCCCCAAATTCACGAAATTAGGGTTCTAAGGAAGATTACCTTGATTCGCTGGATCAAAGGATGATAACGGATGATTGATTGATGTTATGAACTCAAGAACTTCATGGATTTGTTGTTAAACAACATGGCTTCGTCACCCATGAATCGCCATCCGCGGATGGAGAAGGAAGGAAGTGAAAAACGAAATGAAATGTGACTGCCACCACATTTATCTTTGGGCGGACTAGCGCGCTAAGTGCCCGAGCTAGCGTGCGCTTATCGGCCCGAGCCGCGATCCGATGGCCTCACCGCCCCCGACTTCGGCCAGTAGCGTGCGCAGCCTTCCGGCCGTGGCGTGCGCTACTGCCGGCCGTAGCGTCTGCGGCGTCGGCGATGGCGTCGCTACTGCCGAGCATGACCGATTCAGAACCCCGAGGACTCCATCGCCCGTGCCCGCTAGCGTGCGTTAGGCCATCCGGTAGCGTCGCTACACTGCCGGTTAGCGCGCGCGCCTTCCGGCCGTAGGCGTGCGCTTACGCCGGTTCTACCGCACCCGTCCGGCCGGTGCCCGCAATCGTCCGGCGATCCATCGTCCGGCCAGTGGCTCGACGACCCGATTTCGAAAACGCACAACGAACACGACGAAAAGTTCGCGGACGACATCAACGACCGAAATGAAAACATAATACCATAATTAATCATACGCGACCAAGAAACGGTCGAGACAACAATTACAGATACGGATACGTAACTTTCAAGAAATTACAAAATGGCCCAAAAGCCTGAAATCACGATACGTGATCGAATAACCAAATCAAGTTCACAACACGTCGACAAAGTTAAACGGACTTACGGAAACTCAAACAAATAGCTGAACGAAATTGCAAGAATCGAACTCAAGCGCGGAAAAGTCGCTAAAAGCACGAAACTCAACGAAACGACACCGAAACGAACTCGGATGTCAAAAGTGTAGAATTAATCATTCTCGGAATGACGAAACGGTCATGAGCGAGTCGTCAAAACAGGACTTCCGCCAAAAAGAAATTACCGGAAATCGAAATTACGGGTATTACATTCTACCCTCCTTAAAAGAAGTTTCGTCCCGAAACTTAAAACAAGTAGGGAGAAGAAATATTCCGCCAGGAAAAACTCAACGAGATACACAAGAATGCGTAACTAACGCCCCACGGCGAAATGTTACAAACAACGCAAAGGAATATACAACGTGAAAACACGCTCCACGGCGACCAACACAACGTCGCCGTTAGGGATATAATAAAACCAACAAGTGACAAGCGTCATCAAATGGATAATACAATCAAGTCAATTATCCGAACAATCGCAAAACACAACGAACGAAAATCGATACGATTGACCAACCTAACGGTACATTGATCAAAACGCGAGCCAAACGCTGAACAAATACGGAATTCCACCGCCTAAGGGCTGGAAGATCGAAAACGAAACTAATTTCCCGAACTGAAGGGAATTACGAAGGAGCCTGAATGCTCTCCAATCACGAAATGAGAACAAAAACCGAACAAGCAAACGATCGAGACAACAAAGATCGAACAATCATGTCCGAAACACGAAGGATAATAAAATTCAAACAACAACTCCCAGGATGATCTGGTGAGAACTACAAGACCTGCATTCCCATAAGATCCACAGGAAAGGGAATAGCGATTGAAAAGTCACAGCGACAAACGAGTTATTCCAAAACAATACCACACTCGTTCGATCAACAAAAGCAAGGGGCAGGACAAGCTCAGAAATGTCAACGAACATAATGAGTCGACTGAGTCGAAAACACAAGAGTTCCAAATCCGATCCACTTCGAATAAAAGAACTAATAGAACCCGAAGATGTCACTCCCGAACAAGGTTCACAAGATTCGAACTGAACCCGAAAAAGTCACATCGATAACCAGATCGACCCACAATAAGATCACAGCTCGTTCAGACGATGAAACCGAAATACAGAACAAGTTCATAAAGTATCAACGAACATGAGCGAATCGATAGACTGGAGAAAGAGAAAATACAGAAGTCAAAATAGTACGAGCATTACCTCCGACCTCGTCCACGAAATTCACAAAAACGGGAGCAAGGTAACAAGACATTAAACAGTCGACACATAACGGAACGATCACCGATGCACACGGTCATACCAAACCAAGCTCTAATAGCTCGTACATGCGCGACAACGCAGAAATCACCACGAGGCGACAACATTCAACACCAACATCCCGTCTCTCACAGAGGGCTAACACAACAAATGTGTGGAAAACGACTCAACGCTCACACCACCAATTCGATCATACTCGGGAGCAAATATCAAAATGACAACACGAACATCATACATACATACCCAGCCCTCAAACGAGAATGGATAGGTTTTAAAAACGAAAACCTTATTTTGAAAATAATTTAGAAGAACACTGGTTCATCTTGAGTATCACCTTTCAAAAAAGTACAAACATAGAACATCGTTATCGAGACTTTGGAGAACCCTTTCGTATTTGATAAAAATGAGGACACTTTCTCTTAGTGAAAACTTTCAAAATATTCGACCCTCGGGTTTAAATAAAAGTGTTTCTAAAACATTGAAAATATCTCAAAGCATTTTGGTCCTCGAGGTAGAAGAATTTTGAAACATGTTGTGGCACCTTGGAAGTACCACGAGAAAATAATTCATTTTAAAAGTACGTCTCGAAATTTATTTTCTAAGATACTCAAGGTTTTCAAAGATAATTCAATGGGCTATAATGCCCAAAAATTTCAGGTAATTCACAAAACTTTATAGCGCCGTGGATCCCGCGTCGGAACCCACCAGGCTAAAAACCATTTACAAAAACGCCAAAAAGGCCGATGACGGTAATGTTTCAAAAACTTACAAAATCCATTTGCAAAATGTTAAATACCGTCATAAGAATTTCGCTAAAATGATCAAGACCATAATATCAAAAACTCGGTTAATGGAATTGATTTTCGAAATAAAACTCAGTCGGTAAAATACCGAAAGCCATTACAAAAGAACTCACGCAGCGGATAAAAGAAATAAAGTCAAACATGCACAATCCAGCAACACTACTCCACACATAAACGAAATATGAGGGTCAAATAACCACATATCAAGAAATCAAAATCCATAAGAGGATTCCGTCACTTAACAAATAAATCATAAAAATAGCTCGTGTCACACGAGGCACAACACAAAGAAGGGAGACTTACAGCCACAGGTCGCACGAAGATGATGATCGCCCCACGATACTAATCACGACCAACAAACTCAAACGACGCGTCGCGACATGACTCCGTCAGATAAAATCCGAAACAAAACTCAACAGACACTACTGACCCGACAGCCTAGGTTTCCACAACCTAAGCTCCGATACCATTCTGTAACACCCCCAATCCGCTCAGGGATATTACACGCCGTAGACCCTCTCCTCGAGGATCTACCAGGCTGATAACTAAAATCAAACATCTAGACATCGCCTTTCAGGCTAAAATGACACAGTAGACCGATTTGGTCTTTCAATAAATATGTACAACTCAAATACAACTCATGCCCACGCAGGGGTCGAAATACAATCACACCCGTACAACGGGGAAAATATACTGCAGCGGAAAAGATAATACAACTAGACCAATACGACAGCAACGGATCCTCGTGTGATTAGTATCGTTCATCTTTCATCATCCTTCGTGCCAACCCTGTGCTATGCTCCAAAACCTGAATGCAAAAATAGACATCCACCCCCCGAATACTCGGGGGTTAGCAAAACTCCACTGTTTTGCTAGTGTAAGAACAAAGTGCAAATACGAGCCATACAATTCACATTTCACGAATAACAATAACCAGGAATTCTTAAAAATCCAAACGTGACGAAAAGTACTTCCCGAGGCAAGAGTTTGGTAAAACATTCTAAAACCGAAAGGTCACAAATTAAGGGAAAACTATTTATAAAACAGTTTGAATTGCCATCGAGAGTTTTAGTAGGAGACAATTTAGGATTACCGAATCCTTCGCTTTCCAAAAATTAACAGGGTCACAGCCCAAAGGTTTTGTTTTCGCAAATGAAACCAACCATAATACACAAGGTTAAAAACCCACGTCATGCGTCCTCGACGGACGTAAAATACACACGCACCCGTGAAGTTTCACTCGTGAATCCAGGTCGAAGCCAATGGAATTCCCTCCGTGGCCCCGTCGAACCCTCCCGAGGTGAGCAAACACATTCACAAAACATAAGCAACCGCACTCGTGAATCCAGGTCGAAGCCAATGGAATTCCCTCCGTGATCCCATCGGACCCTCCCGAGGTGAGCGAAAAACAATCACAAAATGTACACAAGTAGCGGTGAAGTTTCACTCGTGAACCCAGGTCGAAGCCATTGGAATTCCCTCCGTGGTCCCGTCGAACCCTCTCGAGGTGAGCAAACACATTCACAAAACATGTACACGCATCGCCTAGGACCGGGACGAAGCCACAAATCCCACTCCGTGATCCCGTCGGACCCCCCGAGCTGGCTAGCGAAATACTCAAGCACCACACGTCGCCTAGGACCGGGACGAAGCCACAAATCCCACTCCGTGATCCCGTCGGACCCCCCGAGCTGGCTAGCGAAATAATCTCAAGCACGAGTAACATATCACACCAAGGATATCCAAATAATTCACCCAGAGGCATCAAACACTCAGTAAAACAACACGTCAAACCACAATGCACCGAAATGAAACAATATACATCCACACGCAAATACCAAGTGCATCACCAACACCAAACATATCCATAAGATTCACATACTCGTTCACGAATCACACCAATCACAAAACACACACGGTTTTGAAAGAGGGCCTTTAACAAGGCTAACCAAATCTTTTGAAAACTCATTTCAAACAAACAATAAACCAAGACGATCACCAATCATCATATCCACAAAACAAGAAAAGTATGGACAAGGTACTTGCCTCGAATAAGAACAACGCGGAGAATCGACCAAAGTAGGTTGACACGAACCGATTACGAACCCGCCGACTCCACCGATCGCCAACTCACGTCATAAACTACGAAGGGCAATAATAACAATGAAATGAATTCCATAACACGACTCAAAGCCGTTGAATTCAAAGAACGAATGACGAAAGTTCAAGGATTTCCCACAAAACGGCCAAGAACACGATTCGTTCCGTCAAATCACGAAAACGGGATTCCAAGTTGAAATATGGATATACAATCCATAGAATATGTTTAACAACATCATTTAACCATAATCGATCCATCGAAAACGGATGAAAAACGAGATCGAGGACAAATCCCCCAAAAAGTCAATTCGAAGGAAATCAAGAAATATACTTCGATTCGACGAAGAACAATGGATTAAATGATGTTAAACACAAGAATACTACCAAGATTAATCATACCCATCATGAATTAATCAACAACACGGAACGAATCGGACGAAAGATGCAAAACCCCCCAAATTCACGAAATTAGGGTTCTAAGGAAGATTACCTTGATTCGCTGGATCAAAGGATGATAACGGATGATTGATTGATGTTATGAACTCAAGAACTTCATGGATTTGTTGTTAAACAACATGGCTTCGTCACCCATGAATCGCCATCCGCGGACGGAGAAGGAAGGAAGTGAAAAACGAAATGAAATGTGACCGCCACCACATTTATCTGGCCGGACTAGCGCGCTGGGCTGCCGAGCTAGCGTCTTCTCGGCCCGTGCCGCGATCCGGTGGCCTCACCGCCCTACCGACTCGGCCGGGTAGCGTGCAGCCTTCCGGCCGTGGCGTGCGCTACTGCCGGCCGTAGCGTCTGCCCCGACAAGATGGCGTCGCGCTACCCGCCGAGCATGACCGATTCCGTAACCCCTGTGACTCCACCGCCCGGGCCGCTAGCGTGCGTTAGGCCATCCGGTAGCGTCGCTACACTGCCGGTTAGCGCGCGCACCTTCCGGCCGAAGGCGTGCGCTCGCCGGTTCTGCACCGTCCGGCCGGTGCCGCAATCGTCGGCCATCCATAACCGTCCGGCTTGATCCATAGCCGTCCGGCCAGGGCTCGACGACCCGATTTCCGAAAACGCACGGAACGAACACGACGAAAAGTTTGCGGACGACATCAACGACCCGAAATGAAAACATAATACCATAATTAATCATACGCGACTAAGAAACGGGTCGAGACAACAATTACAGATACGGATACCCGTAACTTTCAAGAAATTACAAAATGGCCCAAAACGCCCGGAAATCACGATACGTGATCGAATAACCAAACCGAAGTTCACAACACGTCTAACAAAGTTAAACGGACTTACGAAACTCAAATGTTAGCTTAACGAGATTCGCAAGAATCGAACTCAAGCGCGGAAAAGTCGCTAAAAAGCACGAAACTCAACGAAACGACACCGAAACGAACTCGGATGTCAAAAAGTGTAGAATTAATCATTCTCAGAATGACGAAACGGTCAAGAGCGAGTCGTCAAAACAGACTTCCGCCGAAAAAAAAGAAATTACCGGAAATCGAAATTACGGGTATTACAGTAAGCTCATCAAGAATACTCACTAGGGATGGCCACTAATCTGACACCATTATCAAACTCTTCAAAACACAATAACAAGATTAAACACGGAATACACGATTCCATAACTTTAACAACAGGGGTATCATCAAAGCCTTCAACGTTCAAAATAACCAAATCATAATCAATTCCCAAAACACACCGTTCACAAAACACACACGCATTTTGAAAGAGAGCCTTTAACGAGGCCAAAACAAATCTTTTGAAAATTTATTTTAAAATAACCAAACAAACACACCAAGACGACCACCGATCATCATATCCACAAAATGAGAAGCATATGAACAAGGTACTTGCCTCGAAACCACGATCGCAACAAGATGACGAATGAAATATGGTCGAACGTCCCCGAACTCCCGAACACTATCAAGAACGCGATAACACCGCAATTACTACGAGAATAACACCACACGAATCATCAATCACCAACGGAATCCAACATCGGAATCATCGAGCACCTATAATCCTCCGTAAGGAACAATAACACATGGTTACGACGAGAATCAAGGCCAAAACAACGGAAATCCCAACAAACGATCGAAGGGAACTCATTCGAGCATTTAATCGAACATTAAATGTTCGAGACCCTCCAAGAACAAAGAAATCATCCCTTGGGTCGAACGAATCAAAGATACGAGTATCCAATCCGTAGAACATGTTCAAAACAATATTTATACAACAATTAATTGAACAAAAACGGATTGGAATTGAAATCAAAAGGAAAATCCCCAAAATCTTCAAAAATAAGGGTTCAAGTCAAAATACCTTGATTCGACGAAAAACAAGGATTTGATGTTGTTAAACACATGAATAATACTAAGATTAATCATACCCATCATGGATTAATCAACAATACGGAACGAATCGGACAAAAACCCAAAAGCCCCAAAATTCAAGAAACTAGGGTTCTAAGAAAGATTACCTTGATTCGCTGGATCAAAGGATGATATAAGATGATTGATTGATGTTAGAAACTCAAGAACTTCGTGGATTGATAGATAAACAACATCTAATCACGTACTCCAAGCCCCAGCCGCGGAAGGAAATGAGAGGGATGAGAAAAATGGGTGTAAACTCGTCTGCTCGATCATATATACTGCCCAGCGACGGACGAGCAGGCACGCATGAGCGGCCGGTCGTGCGCCGGGTCGTGCGCGCCCACTGCCAGCAAACTGCCGGGATGCACGAGCACTGGGCATGAGCACCGAATCATGTGCGCAGCTCGTGCGCCACACTCGTGCGCGCCTGGCAGGTCCCTGCCGCAAGTGGCTGGCCAGTGCCTAGCCGCCAAGACTCGACGACTCGAATTCCCGAAAACGCACGAAACGAACGCGACGAAATGCTCTCGGACAACAACATCGATCCGAAAAGAAATACCATGCAACAATTTATCGCACTCGACCATGAAAAGGGTCAAGACAACGAATACGAATGCGGATATCCACAACTTTGGGTAAATTACAAAATAGCCCAAAACGCCCGAAAATCACGATACGTGATCGAATAACCAAACCGAAGTTCACAACACGTCTAGCAAAGTTAAACGGACTTACGATAAACTCAAAACAGCAGTTTCGAACGAGATTCGAAAGAATCGAACTCAAGTGCGGAAAAGTCGTCAAAAAGCACGGAACTCAACAAAACGATGCCGAAACGAACTGGGATGACAAAAAGTGCCGAATTAATCATTCTCGAAATGACGAAACGGTCATAAGGGAGTCTTCAAAACGGACTTCCGCCGAAAAAATAAAAATTACCGGAAATCGAAATTACGGGTATTACACACTACCCTCCTTAAAAGAAGTTTCGTCCCGAAACTTAAAACAAGTAGGGAGAAGCAATATCCCGCCAGGAAAACTCAACGAGATACACAAGAAACTCGTAACTTACGCCCATCGGCGAAATGTTACAAGCAACACAAAGGAATATACGACGTGAAAACACGCTCCACGGCGACTAACACAACGCCACCGGTAGAGACATAATAAAATCAACAAGTGACAAGCGTCATCAAATAGATAATACAATCGAGTCGATTATCCGAACAATCACAAAACACAACGAACGAAAATCAACACGATTGACCAACCTAATGGTACATCAATCAACAGGCGAGCCAATCGCTGAGCAGATATGGAATTCCACCGCCCAAGAGTCGGAAGATCAAAAACGATACTAATTTCCCGAACATAAGGAAATTAGGAAGGATTCTGAACGCTCAACAATCACGAAACGGGGTCAAAAAAAACCAAACAATCAAACGATCGAAACAACAAAAATCGAATAATCATGTTCGAATCACGAAGAATAATAAAATTCAAACAACAACTCCCCGGTTCACGTCTCGACTCGAGACAATATATGTTCTGGTGAAAACAACAAGATGTGCATTCCCATAAGATCCACAGGAAATGGAATAGCAATTGAAAAGTCACAACGACAAACGAGTTATTTCGAAATAATACCACACTCGTTTGATCAACAAAAGCAAGGGGCGGAACAAGCTCAGAAAATGCCAACGAACATAAACGAGTCGACAGAGTCGAAAATATAGAAGTTCAAAATCCAATCCACTTCGAATAGAAGAGTTAATAGAACCAAATGATGTCACTTCCGAACAAGGTTCACAAGAATCGAACCGAACTCAAAAAAGTCACAGCGATAACCAGATCGACCCAAAACAAGATCACAACTTGTTCGAACGATGAAACCGAAATACAGAACAAGTTCAGAAAGTATCAACGAACACGAACGAGTTGAAAGAATGGAGAAAGAGAAAATACAGAAGTCAAAATAGTACGGGTATTACCTTCGACCTCGTCCACGAAATTCACAAAAACGGAAGCAAGGTAACAATACATTAAACAACCGACACATAACGGAATAATCACCGATGCACACGGTCATACCAAACCAAGCTCTAACAGTTCGCACATGCGCGATAACACAGAAATCACCACGGGGCGACAACATTCAATACCAACATCCCACCTCTCACAGAGGGATAACACAACAAATGTGTGGAAAACGACTCAACGCTCACACCACCAATTCGACTACAACTCATAGGGCCAACATCCTAACAATAACGCTAACGTCACATATACATTCCTGGACCGCAAATAGAAACGATAGGTTTTAAAAACGAAAACCACTTTCGAAAATAATTTGAAAACACTAGTTGATCTCGAGTATCATATATAAAAAGAAGTAGTACAAACATCGTCATCGGGACTTTGGAGAACCATTTCACATTGATAAAAATGAGGACACTTTCTCTTAGTGAAAAATTTTTAGAATATTCGACCCTCGAGTCTAAGTAAAAGGGTTTCTAAAACGATGAAAATATCTCAAAACATTTTGGTCCTCGAGGTAGAAGAATTTTGAAACATATTGTGGCACCTTGGATGTACCACGAGAAAATAATTCATTTTAAAAGTTCGTTTCGAGATTATTTTCTAAGATACTCAAGGTTTTCAAAGATAATTCAATGGGCTAGAATGCCCAAAAATTTCAGGTAATTTCACGGAACATTATAACACCGTGGGCCCCACGCCAAAACCCACCAGGCTAAAAATCATTTACAAAAACGTCAAAAAGGCCGATGACGATAACATTTCAAAAACTTACAAAAGCCATTTACAAAATACTAAATACTGTCATAAGAATTTCGCCAAAACGATCAAGGCCATAATGCCACAAACTCGATTAAGGGAATCGGTTTTCGAAATAAAACTCAGTCGGTAAAATACCGAAATCCATTACAAAAGAACTCACGCAACGCATAAAAGAAATAAAGTCAAACATGCATAATCCAGCAACACTACTCCTCATATGAACGAAATATGAGGGTCAAATAACCACATATCAAGAAATCAAAATCCATAAGAGGATTCCGTCACTTAACAAATAATCATAAAAATAGCTCATGTCACACGAGGCACAACACAAAGAAGGGAGACTTACATCCACAGGTCGCACGAAGGTGATGATAGCCCCACGATACTAATCACGACCAACCAACTCAGACGACGCGTCGCGACACGACTCAGTCACATAAAATCCGACGAAACATGACTCAAACAACACGACTTGACCCGACAGCTTAGGTTTCCACAACCTAAGCTCCGATACCATTTATGTAACACCCCCAAATCTGCTCAGGGATATTACACGCCGTAGAACCTTTCCTTAAGGATCTACCAGGCTGGTAACAACATTGAACCTTTCGACAATGCCTTCAAGGCTAAAATGACTTAGTAGACCGATTTGGTCTTTCAATAAATACATACAACTCAACCATAACACATGCCCACGCAGGGGTCGAGTACAACACACTCCCGTACAATGGGAAAAGAATACTGCAGCGGAAAATAAACAGTACAACTAAACCAATACGACATCAACGGGTCCTCGTGTGATTAGTATCATTCATCTTTCATCATCCTTCATGCCGACCTTGTGCTATGCTCCAAAACCTGAATGCAATAAAGACATCCACCCCCCGAATACTCGGGGGTTAGCAAAACTCCACTGTTTTGCTAGTGCAAGAACAAAGTGCAGAAAATGAGTCATACAATTCACATTCCACGAATAACAATAACCAGGAATCCTCAAAGATCCAAACGAAACGAAAAGTACTTCCCGAGGCAAGAGTTTGGGAAAAACATTTCAAAATTTCAAGATCACATATCAAGGGAAACAATTTATAAAATGATTTAAAATGCCATCGGGAGTTTTAATAGAAAACAATTTAGGATTATCAAATCATACTTTTCAAAACCCAAAAGACGAAAGGGGTCACCGCCCCAAAGGTTTACTTTCCGTAAAATGACCTTTACCAAACCGTTGGGATTTTAGCCCCAATTTCATCAACTCACAGTACACGAAAACGACAATAAGGTTCGTTTTCCAACATCAAAATCCACAACCCAAGGTTTAAACACAGACGACAAATACTCTAGTGCCATCCTAGCCAAGTAAGCCAAACGAACAACTTACCTCTTACACACTTAGTCGATGCATGCAATCATGAAAACCATTCAAAAGCACTCATTTCCGGAAATGCCATAATCAAATCACATTTGTAAAATGCACCACAATTAACCGTCGATCCACACCTCCGTGGACCCCTACCGAGACCCCGTCGGATCTAACCCGTAGTGGTTAAAAGCCAAGCTCGTCGATCCACACCTCCGTGGACCCCTACCGAGACCCCGTCGGATCTAACCCGTAGTGAGCATACACACACACACGTTACTCATGCAGTACTAATATGCTAAGAAAGTAAGCTCATCAAGAATACTCACTAGGGATGGCCACTAATGTGACACCATTATTAAACTCTTCAAAACACAATAACAAGATTAAACACGGAATACACGATTCCATAACTTTAACAACAGGGGTATCATAAAAGCCTTCAACGTTAAAAATAACCAAATCATAATCAATTCCCAAAACACACCGTTCACAAAACACACACGCATTTTGAAAGAGAGCCTTTAACGAGGCCAAAACAAATCTTTTGATAATTTATTTTAAAATAACCAAACAAACACACCAAGACGA
This sequence comes from Orobanche coerulescens, assembly GCA_033398695.1. Taxonomy (NCBI): domain Eukaryota; kingdom Viridiplantae; phylum Streptophyta; class Magnoliopsida; order Lamiales; family Orobanchaceae; genus Orobanche; species Orobanche coerulescens. The sequence goes on from CM065814.1 coordinate 132,194,975, forward strand.
CCACCGATCATCATATTCACAAAACGAGAAGCGTATGAACAAGGTACTTACCTCAAAACCACGATCGCAACAAGACGTCGGATGAAATACGTTCGAACGGCCCCGAACTCCCGAACACTATCAAGAACGCGATAACACCGCAATTACTACGAGAATAACACCACACGAATCATCAATCACCAACGGAATTCAACATCGGAATCATCGAGCACCTATAATCCTCCGTAAGGAATAATAACACATGGTTACGATGAGAATCAAGGCCAAAACAACGGGAATCCCAACAAACTATCGAAGGGAACTCATTCGAGCATTTAATCGAACATTAAATGTTCGAGACCCTCCAAGAACAAAGAAATCACCCCTCGGGTCGAACGAATCAAAGATACGAGTATCCAATCCGTATAACATGTTCAAAACAACGTTCATACAACAATTAATTGAACAAAAATGGATTGCAATTGAAATCAAAAGGAAAATCCCCAAAGTCATCAAAAACAAGGGTTCAAGTCAAAATACATTGATTCGACGAAAAACAAGGATTTGATATTGTTAAACACATGAATAATACTAAGATTAATTATACCCATCATGGATTAATCAACAATATGGAACGAATCGGACAAAAACCCCAAAAACCCAAAATTCAAGAAACTTGGGTTCTAAGAAAGATTACCTTGATTCGTTGGATCAAAGGATGATATAGGATAATTTATTGATGTTAGAAACTCAAGAACTTCGTGGATTGATAGATAAACAACATCTAGTCACGTACTCCAAGCCCCAGCCGCGAAAGGAAATGAGAGGGATGAGAAAAATGAGTGTAAACTCGTCTGCTCGATCATATATACTGCCCAGCGACGCACGAGCAGGCACGCACGAGAGGTCGGTCGTGCGCCGGGTCGTGCGCGCCCACTGCCAGCAAACTGCCGGGACGCACGAGCACTGGGCACGAGCACTCGCTCGTGCGTGTGCAGTCAAGGCCGCACGAGCACCGGATCGTGCGCGCAGCTCGTGCGCCACACTCGTGCGTGGCTGGCAGGTCCCTGCCGCAAGTGGCTGGCCAGTGTCTAGACGCCAAGATTCAACGACTCGAATTCCCGAAAACGCACGAAACGAACGCGACGAAATGCTCTCGGACAACAACATCGATCCGAAAAGAAATACCATGCAACAATTTATCGCACACGACCATGAAAAGGGTCAAGACAACGAATACGAATGCGGATACCCACAACAAACCGAAGTTCACAATACGTCTAGAAAAGTTAAACGGACTTACGGGAAACTCGAAACAGCAGTTTCGAACGAGATTCGCAAGAATCGAACTCAAGTGTGGAAAAGTCGCCAAAAAGCACGGAACTCAACAAAACGACACCGGGACGAACTCGGATGACAATAAGTGCAGAATTAATCATTCTCGAAATGACGAAACGGTCATGGGCGAGTCGTCAAAACGGACTTTCGCCGAAAAAAGAAATTACCGGAAATCGAAATTACGAGTATTACAGTTTCAAATACATTCTATGCTACAAAGGTGGTTGTTGATCAACAAGTGGATGAAATTATTGAGTATATTAGCAAGTATTGTCTTTATCCTACAGCCTCATTGATTTTTATTGATTTCAATATATGTGTTGTTGAAAAAGTTTGCAATTGTGTTTATTCAGGCTACCTGTCACTGAAGCATCCAAAACTTACAGTGGCAGTCAGTTATCAAATTCTTCTGTATTTAGTGTCAAAGAAGAGTTAGGGTCTGCCTCATGTGTTTTTATGACTATTGAGCAATTGAAGTCATTTGATATTGTGAGTATTTTGAAAATTTTTCACTTTTTTTTATATTTACCATCATTTTATTTTTAATTTGTTTTATGTAAATTTATAGGCTGCCAAGGTCTTGGTTGTCTGTTCAATTTCTGATGTTTTGTTTGAGAAAGATTGGTGCTACACAAGTTGTTTAAAGTGTAGAAGGAAGGTTAGTGAGAAGGATGAACAACTTTTTTTTTGTGAAAAGTGTGGAAATTATATTGTTGGCAATGCTAGGTTCAAGATTCACATTAAAGTTGTGGATGGAAAATCAAGTGCAATTTTTCTTCTCTGGGATGACATAGCCAGCATGTTAATTGGAACTATTGCTTCTAATGTTTGTGAGAGGCTTGCCTTGGTATGCTTATTTATGAGGTTTGATTTGTAAAAATCAATCCTACCATGAATTTTTGGTCTGATGATTTTTCTTTAACAGGAATGTGCTGCAGGAAATACTGATTCTGGGATTTCTTCTAAGGATGTTTGCAGGTTGGAACAACCTTCTGAAATTGATAATCTTATTGGAAGAGAGTTGCTTTTTAAAGTTAATATTGATGTTAGACATCTGGAGAACAGAGACAATGTGTATGTTGTTGAGAGGATTTGTGAGGATGCAACATTGATCAAAGAACATAAACTTACTGATCACAAGTCAAACTTTGTGTCAAGACGCTACAAGGACATAGTTCAGGATAATGAGTGGGATCCTATGTAATATCCGCATTTTTCCTTTTTCCCGATATTCTCATTTTTGGTCTATTTTCGTTTTTAGCAACTTGCTTGTACCCATATTGACATTTTGAGAATATTTAATATTGGACTTCTTATCGTTCGAGCTTGTTTCGGACTCGTTTTACTCGATTCGGTGTTTTATGTCATTTTCGTCGCTATTTCGTGTATTCTCGTAAATCGTCGTTCGGAACCACCATTTCGGGGTTGCCGAAGACCCATCTCATGTTATTATGCGTGTTGTGAGCTTTTGTTTGGTGTTTCGACCGTGTATCGTACATTTCGGAAGTTTTGGGCCATTTTGTAATTTCCCAAAATTTTCGGGTAATTACGTTTGTTGTTGTTTTCCGAACCTTCGGGTAGTCGGGAATATGTTTTCCTTCAACACTTAGGTTTGTCCCCTCGAATCCTTTACGTCCGTACCCTCATGTTTTGTTCACCGTTGCATTTCGATTTTTTGGTTCTTTCCTTGCCTGTTGGTAGCGGCCTGTCAGCCTCAGGAAGGGACATTACGTACGTTAACCATATGCTGTTACGTACGTAATGGTATGTAGGAAATCGAACAGGAGGTCCTGCCCATTGCATTATGTACGTAAGATGGGAGGGCTTACGTCCGTTAACAAGCTAACGTACGTTAGATACCTGTGGCTAATGTACGTAACTCGGCCTGGGTTTATATACCCAGGAGTTGTAATATCCGGGGGTAATTTTTTTTCGTGTTACTGTTGAGTTGTACGTATTTATTTGGAATTGTACAAGTGTTGTTGTTTGGACCGATACAATGTATATTGTATTAGAATATTTCGGGATCGAAATATTTATACTGGTCGTCGGTTTGATTTCGTCGTTTGGTTGTTGTTTGGTCAGTTTGGAATTTTGGCTAAGTTTATAGCCATAGCGTACGCTACCTGTGTAGCATTACGTACGCTAATTTGTTGCGATTACGTACGTTACGCCCTGAGGTTTACGTACGTAATGCGTGGTCGGTGGTAGGAACCTTCCTCGTCAACTTCTACTTGGTAGGCTGTGGTATCTTTGGGGGATTATTTATATATATATATATATATATATATATATATATATATATATATATATATATATATATATAGGGGAAAGTGAATGTGTGTGACAGCCCCACCCAAGTTGGGTGAAAAACACCTCACATACTATTTTTTTAATATTAATGAATTAATGAGGGCCCACATGTATTTTACATATTAAAAAAATGTATGTGAGGTGTTTTTCACCCAACTTGGGTGGGGCTGTCACACACATTCACTTTCCCCATATATATAATATGTTATCATGTTACACTTTGTCTTCCTCTCCCTCTCACGTTATTATCCCTCTCACTTTCTCACCTTCTTCTCTCTCTCGTCTTCTCTCTCTCTCTCGTTCTCTCTCTCTCTTGTTTCTCCTTCTCGGCATTTCCGACGAGGTGGAGTTGGAGGACGGGCAGCCGACTTCTTCATAGTTTCCGGCGACGGACCAGAGTTGATGACTGGAGTGATGGACTGACGTCTCCGGCGACGACCGGAGCTCGACGGACGGCATCGCAAATCGGCCGAGCTCTTCCTTTTTGTGGCGAGACGGAGCTCAGGCGCCGGGCGCTCAATGGACGCGGCTCCATAGATTCCAGTGACCGGAGATGGTGTCTGACCGGAACGGACGGCAGGACAGAACTTCCGGCGAGGAGTTGCAGGCGGAGATGGAGTTGGGTGAAAAATCGGCTATGGTCGGGATCGGGCTGGAGTTAGACGAGGTCTGGCGGGTCAGTTTTTCCGGCGGCCGACTTCCAGTAGGAGTTGTTTTTTCTGGCCGGATTCCGGCGTAGGGTGCCCGACTGATCGGCTTCTTCCGGTAAGTTTGTATGCGTAGGTGCAGGTATATATATATATATATATATATATATGTGTGTGTGTGTGTGTGTGTGTGTGAATTTGTGTGCGTGCTGTACGTATATTATATATATATATATGTATATGGGTAAATACGAGTACAGTATGTGTTCGTCTTGGAATCGGAGTTATCTATTATATTGTTTTCGGTCGATATCGTGTTATCGAATGAATTATATTTCATTCAAGGTGGTTCGATTGCTTGTGATTGTCGGAGGACGCCGTTGATCGATTTGTGGTAGGACGTTGATCATGGAAGGACTTTCTCACATTCGGTTTGAGGCAAGTTTTATACTTGTACTAGTCAATGAGATTAATGTTATCATATATGTATATGAATGTGTGTATCATTTCGAGACTTGGTCTCTTTATGATTTTGTTGATATCAAGGGATTGTTTGATACGATACCCTTCGGCAAATTATGCCAAATATTATTGTTGTTCGTAAATGGCCGATTTAAGGCATTGCGATACTTGTTGGTAATATATTTGTCGATAGCCGGTTCGCAGTATCGACATATCAATTTTTATTGTTGATTGATGTTCCATTGAGATATTGTTGTCGATAGCCGGTTCGCGGCATCGACGTATCGATTGTTATTGTTGATTGATGTTCCATCAAGATATTGTTGTGAATCGTCGTCATTGATATCAGTGTTTTTCTATTGATGTCGTATTGGCTGATTGAAGGCATTGACGTATTCGATTATCATCTTTGTTATCGGTAACCGATTAAAGGTGCCGAGACATCCGTTGTATAATTGTTATCGGTTAACCGTTCTAAAGGTAATCAATGTATTGAATTGGGATTATCAAAGATAATTCCCATCCGTTGTATAATTATTATCGATTGTCCGCTCTAAAGGTAATCGATATATTGAATTGGGATTATCAAAGATAATTCCCATCCGTTGTCAAAATAATATTCCCATCCGTTGTATCGTTGTTATCGATTGGCCGTTCTACGGTAATCGAAGTATTGAATTGGGACTGTCGAGGATAGTTCCCATCCGTTGAATTATTATTGTCGTGTTGACCGACTCAAGGCAGCACACTATTATTCTTGTGAACTCGGTAATTTTGTGATCATTGAGGGTTGAGGATTTCCCGGATTGTTGTGTTGTGATTATTGCTCGTGTTAATCGGTCCTTAGGAATTTTGATCCCAGGATGGTTGTTTTAAATATTGTTGGTCGTGTCGATCTTTCATTATTTGTGTGTCATCGTTCACTTGGTGAGTCGTATGATCCGTATTGGATGTGTTATTCTTTAAGTTTTGTTGTCATGTTGTATCGTGACATATCGGAATCATATCTGCGTTCCGATTGGTTATTGTGTAGGATTTTTAGCCAGGCACACGATGGTCATGCATGGATGTTTCCGCATTGGACCGTGCACACGAGACGTAGTTCGTAAGGCTAATTAGGTACATTGTCCCACGTATATTTCTGGATTCCATATACGGGGTGGACATGTGCATGGACACATTTCCGGATCGGGCGTACTGTGATGTCCATCTTTGAGCCGTACAATTTTTGATCGTTCATAGTCCATTTAAATGTTTGGATGTGTTCGACGTTTTGTGATTAACCGTTCATACGCCCGAGAGGTATGTTCGACAGTCGGGTTTGTTTCTTTGAGATCTGTATTGTGATGATTTACAGCTTCGGGCTGTTCGGCTTTCAGGCCATCGTGATATTTTGGCAGCTTCGGGATGTTCGGCTTTCAGGCCATCGTGATATTTTGGCAGCTTCGGGCTGTTCGGCTTTCAGGCCATCGTGATATTTTGACAGCTTCGGCTGAGGGCTTTCAGGCCATTGTGATGTATCGGTATTTCCGTTGGAGCCTTTGGGCATTGTGATTCGTATTTATTTCAGCGTTGGTTTGGTTTACCTTCGGGTAATGTATTGTTGTGTTCTATATTGATGATTCGCCGTTGGGCACTTATGTTCTAACCTATTGAGCAGGTATTGATCGTATGCCGTGGGCATAGTGTTCCACGAATGCTCGATTCTTACTTTGATTTGTGAGCATCTCGTACTACCATTGTTGTACTGTTCATTCTGCCTTTGGATGCATATCACGTTGTACATGTATTTGATATTCATTATCTGGATGACTGACCCCGTGGGGGCGGAACATGTTTTCATGTTTTAGGTGCTTGCAAGGAGAGAGTTGAGACACAGGGGCATGACGATGGCGACGAGGCATTCGAGCGATACTAGTCCGAGATGATTTGGTGTTCATATCGGTCAGACAGTTTGGAGTACTCCAGTTTTGTTCATTCGTTGTCGTTTTGTATTATCCGAGCAAGGCTCTTTTGGCCATGTAGGCACATCCTTGTCATTGAAATTCCATATCAGAATAGTATGTCAGACATCATAGTAGGGTCTGTGATTTCCTATTTTGGGGTCCATGGCACTGTAATAACCCAATGGGATTTGGGAGTGTTACAGAAGATGGTATCAGAGAATTGGGTTGTGAGATACCCTGATATGTGAGTTATGTGGCTCTACCGACGCGGTAGTAGTGGGACTGTCAGGTTATGACAACCTGGGCATTCGGGTTTTGTGAGTCGTGATAGTTGGATGACTGTATGAGTCATTCTTTCATCGAGTCGTCGTCAGTGAAGACTAGTATCGCAAGACCTCGAAGCTTCGTATGACCTGTGTAAGGACTCTATTCTCTTTTATGTGCATACATTCATTATGTCATTGATTATACTTGTTTTGTTGACACTTGTATGTGACAATCGGGTGCGATTGATTTATGATTATTTGCTTTGGAGCATGTGGCTCTGTTTCGGCTATGGTTAGCGCGATCGATGTGATCGTTTGTCTGTTGAGTATGTATACTCGTGTTTTGCGTTGACCTAGAATTCTGGCCGTTGAGGGGTCATGATTGAATGTTATTCTTTCAGTCTGGAAACAGGACGTGACAGAGGGGGTAGAGGCCACAGAGTGAGCCAAAACCCGAAACCTCGTACCAATACTTTGGTGGCTGACGAATCATTTTCGGAGTCGTGCTAGATAACCCACTGATCGTGATTGTGTTTGGATCGAGTTCAAGACTCTCATGTTAGATAGGTATCATCCGGCTCCACTTCGTGAAGCCAAGCTGTCAGAGGTTTTGAACCCCAAATTCGTCGAGGACGAGGGTGTTATTGTTATTGCTGAAAAGTTTCAAGTACTTCTTCAGTTTACTTCGTCTTTTATCCGTACTGAGGCGGATAAGATCAAGTATTTTAGCAAGAGGCTGAACCCACGGTTGAGGATGCAGTTGTTCAATCACAATTGTAGTTCACTTGGCGAATTCATCGAGAAGGCTCTTGGAGCAGAGCTTTCGATCAAGGAGCTTGCTCGGAAGAACCCTTCAATTTCTTCTGGTGAGAGGACTAGGATGCTGATTCGTTCAGAGGGACAGCAGGCTCCGACGTCCAAAAGGTCATTTTCTAGTCGGCTTCGTGCTGGGAAAGCATCTTCTTCTTAGACGACGAGTTCGACTGTTGTTTGTTTTAACTGTGATTCAGTGGGGCATGTTAGTACTCAATGTACGATTCCAGCTATTATTTATTTTCTGTGTGGGAGGCAGGGACACCTTCAGAATACTGCAGGAGTTCTGGTACCAGTAGATCTCGGGAGAACTCATGGGCCTCGAGAGATTTTTTTTCTTCAGTCCGTACTTCATCCAAGGGGTCATATCCGGCTTCGGGAGCCAGAAGTATGGACACCCGAGGGGGAGTAGCGAGTTCAGATTTGGGTCTTCCTCGAGTCGATGAGATCGAGTAGCTCGATGATCTGGAGGATGTTGATTTCGGGTACATTTGAGATGTAGCCTTGATTTATATGTTCCTTGTCTTTCGGATTGATGTTTGACTCGGTCTGTATTTTAGTATTGTGGTTGCGAACCATTTATGGTTGATCTATCTTGTAATGATTGTATCTGAGAATCTTGACACTTGAGTCATTTGATGTGATTTTCTTTCCTTTTGGTCCTGTACCCGAGTTTTTTGTGATGATCTGGGTAATTATTCATTGTGATTCGAGACGTCAAGTCGTGAGGACTTGGGCGTGCGGTTGGTCCCGAGGACTATTTGTGCATTGTTATTTTCTTTTGTGGTGCGAGTCAGTGATTGCATGGGCGTCCGATGCTGACGAGAACGGGGAAGTGTACAACAATGGTTGTAGGCATGTACAATGAGCGGCTCCCTCGGGACGTGTACGTCGGTGTTACTAGTCATGTGGTTGGTGCGACTTCCTGGCTGGTCTATAGCAGGAGAATCATGATTCGGCTAATCTCGCACTTGGTTGAGTGTCTTTATCACTTGATTTTTTTCGCCTTGTTCAGGCAGAGGAGACGTGGGGACCCGTGGGGTCGGCCCAGTTACTCTGGCGGAATTGCTCGTATTGAGGAGTATTCCTGGAGATGTTGTTTTCTTATCCTGATGGATAGTCCGTGCCCCGGCTTGTGCACCCTGAGTTTCGGGGACGAAACTCTTTTTAAGGGGGGAGTATGTAATATCCGGGGGTAATTTTTTTTCGTGTTACTGTTGAGTTGTACGTATTCATTTGGAATTGTACAAGTGTTGTTGTTTGGACTGATACAATGTATATTGTATTAGAATATTTCGGGATCGAAATATTTATACTGGTCGTCGGTTTGGTTTCGTCGTTTGGTTGTTGTTTGGTCAGTTTGGAATTTTGGCTAAGTTTATAGCCATAACGTACGCTACCTGTGTAGCAATACGTATGCTAATTTGTTGCGATTACGTACGTCACACCCTGAGGTTTACGTACGTAATGCGTGGCCGGTGGTAGGAACCTTCCTCGTCAACTTTTGGCTGGTAGGACCAGGGTATCTTTGGGGGATTATTTATATATATATATATATATAATATGTTATCATGTTACACTTTGTCTTCTCTCTCTCTCTCACGTTATTATCCCTCTCACTTTCTCACCTTCTTCTTTCTCTCTCTCTTGTTTCTCCTTCTCGGCATTTCCGATGAGGTGGAGCTGGAGGACGGGCAGCCGACTTCTTCATAGATTCCGGCGATGGATCGGAGTTGACGACCGGAGTGGTTGACTGACGTCTCCGGCGACGACCGGAGCTCGACGGATGGCGTAGCAAATCGGTCGAGCTGTTCCTTTTTCTGGCGAGACGGAGCTCAGGCGCCGGGAGCTCCATGGACGCGGCTCCATAGATTCCAGCGACCGAAGATGGTTTTTGACCGGAACGGACGTCGAAACGGAGGCGCGGCAAAACTTCCGACGAGGAGTTGCAGGCAGAGATGGAGTTGGGTGAAAAACCGTCCATGGTCGGGATCGGGCTGGAGTTAGACGAAGTCCGGCGGGTCAGTTTTTCCAGCGGCCGAGTTCCAGTAGGAGTTGTTTTTTCTGGCCGGATTCCGGCATAGGGTGCCGGCTGATCGGCTTCTTCCGGTAAGTTTGTGTGTGTAGGTGCAGGCTAGACACCAAAGAAGGAGCGAATGATATCTTTAAACTAGCGAAAGCTAGGGAAAGAGGGCGGCGCGACCTGGGTCCTGTTAAGTATATTAAGGATGATTTGGGCCAAGTGTTAGTGAACGATGTGGCTATTAAGGAGAGGTGGAATAAGTATTTTTTTGAGCTTTTCAATGAGGCTAGGGGAAGCGACCCGGTGGTGCAAGGAGTTAGTCTTTCTTCTGCTCGTTCGTTTAGTTCCTGTGAGCACATCAGCAAGGAGGAAGTAAAGGGTGCCCTTTTTAAAATGGGTAGAGCTAAGGCTGTAGGCCCGGATCAGATCCCAATTGAGGTGTGGCTTTGTCTGGGGGAAGTTGGTGTTCAGTGGCTAGTAGAGTTGTTCAACATCCTTCTCAGAGGTTCTAAGATGCCATCGGTGTAATACCCTCGCCTTTAATATTGTATTTCATGATTAAGTTAAGTGTTTTCGCACCATATCTGTGATGTTGTAGCAAGTATCGACGAATTATGTTAAGTTGGATTCATGGTCATTCATACTATATTAGTTGTTGGGTGATATTGGGAGAATTCCATTTATGCTTGTTATAGTACTTAACGTACGTTAACCTGTCTTCATAACGTACGCTATGTATGTCGCCTTACGTACATAACATCAATACGTTAACGTACGTAATGCGGAAGATCCTCCAGCAGTCCGCCTATCGGCAGGTGGGGCCGAGCGGGGGTAGGTGGTCGGGAGTCGATCGCGACAGCCAAGTCAACGGCTATTACGTACGTAATAGCTACATCGTTACGTACGTAACGAATTGCGTGTTTTGAGGCAGTGAGATCTGATGAAATTGGTTACGTACGTAATGATCATAAGATTATGTACGTAAGGGCTATAACGTACGTTAACCACGTTCGTTAACGTACGTAATGCCGAGTTCAGATTATAAAAGTATGACTTGCCATTCACTTCCTACTCGACCCTTTTCAACCTCCCAACTGAGGAACGATTCCTTTCCCTTCCAACTTTGTTTCTAAGCCTTTCTAACTTGTGCTGGAGCTTCAGCACTTGATTGGTGACTTGGAGAGTTAGAGATTGAAGTGTATCCCTTGAAGTGTTGGTGTTGTTCTTCATTTTAAGGTTGGTCTTTCTTTAACTCATATCAATTCCATGCTTATGATGATGTTAGTAGATAAATACTTCACATAATGTTAGTTTAAACTAGTGCAAACATGATAAGTTAATTGTATCATGCTCAAACTAAGTGAAGATTAACATTGAAGGTATTAGTGTTACTTCTTGATGTAAATAACTTCATAATGTGATTGTGTTGGTAATGATATACATAAAACCTGATGTATAACATGATAATCGGAAGCTGATTATAGTCTCAACACTAGGAACATGTTAGGGATGATATCCTTAATGATTAAAAGTGATAAATGTTAAATTTGTCTTGAACATTCTATTGATTCTTGAAGGTAGTATGGAACCATGATTTTTGGCCTCTAAAACCTTTGTAATAAAATTGTTGGAAAGATTATGTTAACCCTTTGAAGATGATCTTCGCTAGATGGGAAGAAGTTACTTCAAAAATTTCAAGTATCCAATGATATAACTAGGCTTTTAATAAATTCTTCAAAGTAAAACAATGGATGTTGATAGAAGGAAGTTGTAATAGAATGATCAATAGAATGATTGATTTATTCAAGTAAATTTACGAATATTATTTATGTAATAATACCATTATCGTACGAATGTGTTGTTGAATGAATTATATTTCATTCAAGGTTGCTTGTTCACGTGAGTATTGTTAGACGAGGATACCGTTCGTTTGACCATTCAAAGAAGGATTATTCATCTACGGAATTGAGGCAAGTTATCTTGCTTGGTTATAATGATGGTTGAATTCTTGTGATTATTATGCGTTTCGTGTGTATGAAATGTGCTGATAATCTATGATTCGTGATATGGTGATACCCTTGATCGTATTGTCATGGTGTTGGGGATGATATACTCGAAATTTCCGTCCTTGTTACCGTTAGTCCTTTTGAGCTTTGTTGACACTTCGGTGAGTTGTTCGATTCCTTGGTAAAAGTGTAATTCGTTGAGTTTCGTTGTCATGTTGTATCATGACATCTCTGGAGTCATATCTGCGCGCCGATTGGTTATGTGTAGGATTTTTAGCCGGGCACTTGATGATCATGCGTGGATGTTTTCCGCATTTAGATCGTGCACGAGGCGTGGTTGTGAGGCTAATTAGGTACATCGTCCCACGTATATTCTGGATTCCGTATACGGGGTGGACATGTGCACGGACACATTTCCGGATCGGGCGTACTGTGACGTCCGTCTTGAGCCATAGTATATGGTCGTTCGTATATTTGGTTATGTTCGACAGTTGGGACTGATTGTTTATACGCCTTCGGGGTATATTCAGTAGTCGGTGGTTTTCTTTGAGATCAGTATATATATATGAATTGTATAATGTTATGAGAATCATTATTATGTATAGCTGACCCTGTGGTTTGGGGCGAAATACTTGTATTTCAGGGCGAGGAAAGGGCAAGGCACAGGAGGAGCACAACGGCGACGGAGGATTCTGAAGTATGCTATTTCGGGGCCCCCCCGAGTCTTTTGGTTGTTCGGTTCTACTTTATTGTGACTTTCATTTTTATTTTGTGTCGGATGAATGTACTAAAATTTGTTAGGTACTGCCCATCGTCATATGGTCTGTACCGAATTTGGATCCTGTGTATGTTTGTTCGTATTTAAAGACATGAATAACTCATACTCCACACCGGGGTTTTGATAAATATTGTGGTACGGTGCCACGTTGTCAGATTTTAAATGTATATTGTGATATCACCTGGTGGGTCCCGGCAGGGGTCCACGGCACTGTAATAGCCACTGTTTTTGGGCTGTTACAGAAGATGGTATCAGAGAGTGTGTTTTTATTTTGAGTCATTGTAGAATCGAAATAGCATCAAGAAACCTTCGTGCCACGTGTAACCTGTGCAAGCGCCTGACCCGTCGAATACGGTATGTTCTCATGAACCATAATTTGATTACTGGCATGATATTGACGATGTATTGGTCTCCTTACTTATCTTGGCATCTTGCTACCATGAGGCAAAATTCATCTGTTTGAGGTGAACCTAAATTAATTATGTGATTGGAATTGTTTCGACTTAATGTTGATATGATATTGAGTGTGTAAAACTTGTAGTGCCAGTGATTCTTTACAAACTGCTTTGTTGGATAGGAAATTCCCTGTTGCTATTAACTTAGCATGAATTATGATTGAAAAATCGAACTGTACTTGTGACTTGATTCTTTCAGTATGGAAAGGAACCCGAGATGCCGTGGCAGAGGGGGACGAGGCCGCGGAAGAGGCCGAATTCCAATACCACAAGCTAACAGACGCGCGAATGTGGAACAGAGTTCCGCAGGCAGTGATTCGCCTTCTAGGGACCAATCACACCACACCGGAGAGAATGCACGTGTCGATCCTTACACCGTGATGCAGGGCATGATGGCCCAGATGACCCAAATGGGTCAGCTGATGGAAACTATGCAGAGGAATACCACTGGTCAACAGCAGGGGCAACAACCTCCGCCTCTGGTGCCTGGCGGGATCGTGAGCCGGATTATTAGCGACATATCACGTCAGCGACCTCCGAATTTTGAAGGCTCATCTGAGCCTGCTGACATTGTACACTGGATAGAACATTTCGAGAAACTGTTTGAGATGGTGGAGTGCCCAGAGGAAAATCGAGTTGCTGTGGCAGCCTACTACCTTAGTAAGAGTGCCCATACTTGGTGGCTTTCTGTGAGGCCTGCCGAAGGCGCGAGTACTTGGGAGGAATTCAAGAATCTTATGCTAGATCGTTACTATCCTGCACCCCTCCGTGAAGCCAAACTGTCTGAATTACTAAACCCCGACCCATCGGAAGACGAGGATGTGTTAGCGATTGCCGAAAAATTCCAAGAACTTCTCCCTTTTGCTACGTCAGTTGTCCGTTCGGAAGCTGATAAGATCAAATATTTCCTCAAGAGGATTAAACCCCGAATGAGAATGCAATTACTCAATCACCATTGTACGACCTTATCGGAGTTTATTGAGAAGGCTTTGGAGTATGAACTTACTGCGAAGGAGATTTCTAAGAAACAGCCTCAGTTTTCCAACAGGAGATCCAGGAACCAGACCCAAGGAGACAGTAACCGGGGGGTATTCAAGAAACCCCAGCCTGTACCAAATCCTTCTGAGCGGCCACCTATGGCACCGAAACCGGCAGGAACGCACTCTCGGGCAATCATCTCACCTGTCGTGTGTTATAACTGTGGGGACCAGGGACATATCAGCTCCAAGTGTCTGAAGCCGGCCGTTGCCTGTCACACTTGCGGGAAGAACGGTCATCGTGCTCGCTATTGCCGGGGTGGACTCGGGCGTGCTCCAGTAGCGTCTCTTGCTCCAAGATGCGTCTTGCTCAGAACGTGCTCCTCCATCCGCTTCTTACCGGACTAAGGCGAACAAAGGGATGGGCCGTGGAAATCAAGTTGATACACTGCTTGGGGTTGCAAAACCCGAGTCTACGAGATGAAGAAAGGCGATGATCCGGCCGCATGATTGCAGTACTCTCGAGATCCACTCTTAGCCCGTTTGTGTTCTTTTTGATACTGGTGCTTCACACTCCTTTTTGTCTAGTTCTTGTTTGAGTCGTTTGCATTTGAATCATGTTACCGATTGTGAACCTTATGTAATTGGTCTACCCGATGGTAGAAGAATTATTAGGAGTCGTGAAGTACAGAACTGTCCGATTAGCATGAACAACCGTGAGTGGTTGTCCGACTTGATTGTGGTTGATTTACCTAAAGATGATGTAATCTTGGGTATCGACTGGATGGATCGTCACGATGCCGTGCTTAGCGTCCGTAAGCGAATGGTGACCGTCACATCGGATGATGGCGTCGAGTGTATTTTTCGGGGTGATAATCCCAATCATTCTGGGAGAGTCATCAGCGCTATGAAGGCTATGAGATTACTGAACCAGGGATGCAGTGGTTATTGGTGTTACATGACCAAGACAACTGACCGTCCAGTCAAATTGATTGATATTCCAGTAGTTCGAGATTATCCAGATGTATTTCCAGACGAGCTTCCAGGAATACCCCCACAGCGAGAGGTAGAATTCACCATTGAGTTGGAGCCAGGGACGTCCCTGCTTTCGAAAGCACCATATCGTATGGCCCCGACTGAGATGCAGGAGTTGAAAAGACAACTCGAAGAATTAACTGAGAAAGGATATGTTCGACCCAGTGCATCCCCTTGGGGAGTGCCAGTGTTATTCGTACGGAAGAAGGACGGATCGCTGCGTTTGTGTATTGATTACCGGGAGCTGAACAAAGTAACAATTAAGAACAAATACCATTTACCTCGCATCGATGATCTATTGGATTTGCTCCAGGGAGCCGCTGTATTTTCCAAGATCGACTTGAGGTCCGGGTACCACCAATTGCGGATTCGAGAGTCTGACGTCCCGAAGACAGCTTTTCGCACTCGCTATGGGCATTATGAGTTCGTTGTCATGCCATTCGGACTGACTAATGCACCTGCAGTGTTCATGGAATTGATGAATCGGGTTTTTATAAATTATCTGGATCGTTTTGTAGTCGTTTTTATTGACGACATCTTGGTCTACTCTCGTGATCATGAGGAGCATGAGTGTCACCTCCGCCAGGTTCTCGATGCATTAAGGCGAGAACAACTCTATGGAAAAGTTTCTAAGTGTGAATTCTGGATGTCTGAAGTTATTTTTCTGGGACATGTGATATCAGCAGAGGGAGTAAGAGTAGACCCACAGAAGACGGAAGCTATCCGAGACTGGCTACCCCCGAAGAACGTGAAGGAAGTTCGTAGTTTTCTGGGTCTAGCAGGCTATTACAGACGATTCGTGGAAGGATTTTCCAAAATTGCTCAACCGATGACTAATCTGCTGAGAAAAGATAAGAAGTACTTGTGGTCGGAAGCATGTCAGCAAAGTTTTGATGAACTCAAAGGTCGATTAATTTCAGCACCCGTTTTGGTACTACCTAGAGGAACGGAAGGATTCGTGGTATATAGCGATGTATCGAGGCAGGGCCTTGGCTGCGTGTTAATGCAGGACGGGAAAGTGATCGCCTATGCGTCCAGACAGTTGCGTCCTTACGAGGTCAACTACCCGACTCATGACTTGGAGTTAGCAGCCGTAGTGTTTGCTTTAAAAATCTGGCGCCACTATCTGTATGGAGTTGCCTGCCGGATTTTTACGGACCACAAGAGCCTGAAGTATATTTTTACCCAGAAGGAGTTGAATATGAGACAAAGGAGGTGGTTAGAGCTAATCAAAGACTATGATATTGAGATCCTTTATCATCCAGGCAAGGCAAACGTAGTTGCCGATGCCTTGAGCCGCAAGATGGTGCAGGAACAGATACTAGCTCGTTTGACCACCCAGAGGGAGTTGCAATTAGAGTTCATGAGACCAGAGATTGAGGTCTGGTTACAACGCATTCAGGGACAACTGTGCACGCTTGAGATTTCACCATCCCTTGATGAGACGATCAGGACGAAACAGATGACGGACCCATTCTTATCCAGAGTTCGAGGAGAAATCGATCAAGGGAAGGCCTCTGGGTTTGTGGTTCACGAGGATGGACTGATACGCTTCAAAAATCGAGTATGTGTACCAGCAAACGAAGAGTTGAGGAATACTATTCTGAGGGAGGCTCATGCTACCCCGTATTCTATACACCCGGGATCGAACAAAATGTATAAGGATTTGAAGCCGTATTATTGGTGGGGTAACATGAAACGGGAGGTTGCCGAATTCGTTTCGAAATGTCTGACCTGTCAGCAGGTCAAGATTGAGCATCAACGACCAGCGGGCATGATGAAACCGCTTCCGATTCCCGAGTGGAAGTGGGAAGACATATCGATGGATTTTATTACTAGCTTGCCGACGAGCCGTCGAGGCATGAATACGATTTGGGTGGTTGTGGATCGATTGACTAAATCAGCCCACTTCTTGGAGGTCAAGGATACTTGGGGCCCTGAGAGATTGGCCCAATTATTCATCAAAGAGATTGTGAGACTGCATGGCACCCCTAAGAGTATTGTATCAGATCGGGACGGACGGTTCGTGTCGCACTTCTGGAAGGCGGTTCATCGTGCTATGGGTACACAGTTGAACTTCAGTACGGCTTTTCATCCTCAGACCGACGGTCAGTCTGAGAGGACAATTCAAACTCTAGAGGATATGTTGAGGGCATGTGCTCTCGATTGGAAGCCTGACTGGGAAGCCCAACTGCCGTTGGTAGAATTCACATATAATAACAGCTGGCACGCCTCGATCATGATGGCACCTTATGAGGCATTGTATGGTCGTCGTTGTAGGTCCCCTTTGTGCTGGGACGAATTGTCTGAATCTATTGGTACGGAACCTGATATGTTATTGGCAGCCCGCGAGAAGATTTCCCTGATCAAGAGCCGTCTATTAACGGCCCAAAGCCGCCAGAAATCATATGCAGATAATCGTCGACGACCACTCGAGTTTGAGGTTGGTGACCATGTACTAGTCAAAGTATCTCCTACTAGAGGTGTTTTCCGATTCGGGAAGAGAGGCAAATTGAGCCCAAGGTATATCGGTCCATTTGAGATCCTGGAACGAGTAGGCGACCTAGCCTATCGTTTAGCATTACCACCAGCTTTGAGCCGGATTAACAACGTATTCCATGTATCTCAGTTAAGGAAGTATGTTGCTGATCCAAGTCACGTTATTCAATTCGACGAGGTCGAAATAGCCGACGACCATTCGTATGAAGAACGACCTGTGCAGATACTCGAGAGAAGAATTAAACAGCTGAGGAACAAGACGATTCCCTTATTAAAAATTCAGTGGTCGAGACATGGAGTCGAGGAAGCTACGTGGAAGACTGAAGATAGCATGCGAGAGAAATACCCCGAACTGTTTACCCCTTAGTTTCGGGGACGAAACTCCTTTTAAGGGGGGGTATGTAATACCCTCGCCTTTAATATTATATTTCATGATTAAGTTAAGTGTTTTCGCACCATATCTGTGATGTTGTAGCAAGTATCGACGAATTATGTTAAGTTGGATTCATGGTCATTCATACTATATTAGTTGTTGGGTGATATTGGGAGAATTCCATTTATGCTTGTTATAGTACTTAACGTACGTTAACCTGTCTTCATAACGTATGTTATGTATGTCGCCTTACGTACGTAACATTAATACGTTAACGTACGTAATGCGGAAAATCCTCCAGCAGTCCACCTTTCGGCGGGTGGGGCCGAGCGGGGGTAGGTGGTCGGGAGTCGATCGCGACAGCCAAGTCAACGACTATTACGTACGTAATAGCTACATCGTTACGTACGTAACGAATTGCGTGTTTTGAGGCAGTGAGATCTGATGAAATTGGTTACGTACGTAATGAT
This sequence comes from Orobanche coerulescens, assembly GCA_033398695.1. Classification (NCBI taxonomy): domain Eukaryota; kingdom Viridiplantae; phylum Streptophyta; class Magnoliopsida; order Lamiales; family Orobanchaceae; genus Orobanche; species Orobanche coerulescens. The sequence goes on from CM065814.1 coordinate 132,213,355, forward strand.
CATAAGATTACGTACGTAAGGGCTATAACGTACGTTAACCACATTCGTTAACGTACGTAATGCCGAGTTCAGATTATAAAAGTATGACTTGCCATTCACTTCCTACTCGACCCTTTTCAACCTCCCAACTGAGGAACGATTCCTTTCCCTTCCAACTTCGTTTCTAAGCCTTTCTATCTTGTCCGGAGCTTCAAAGACTTGATTGGTGACTTGGAGAGTTAGAGATTGAAGTGTATCCCTTGAAGTGTTGGTGTTGTTCTTCATTTTAAGGTTGGTCTTTCTTTAACTCATATCAATTCCATGCTTATGATGATGTTAGTAGATAAATACTTCACATAATGTTAGTTTAAACTAGTGCAAACATGATAAGTTAATTGTATCATGCTCAAACTAAGTGAAGATTAACATTGAAGGTATTAGTGTTACTTCTTGATGTAAATAACTTCATAATGTGATTGTGTTGGTAATGATATACATAAAACCTGATGTATAACATGATAATCGGAAGCTGATTATAGTCTCAACACTAGGAACATGTTAGGGATGACATCCTTAATGATTAAAAGTGAGAAATGTTAAATTTGTCTTGAACATTCTATTGATTCTCGAAGGTAGTATGGAACCATGATTTTTGGCCTCTAAAACCTTTGTAATAAAATTGTTGGAAAGATTATGTTAACCCTTTGAAGATGATCTTCGCTAGATGGGAAGAAGTTACTTCAAAAATTTCAAGTATTCAATGATATAACTAGGCTTTTAATAAATTCTTCAAAGTAAAACAATGGATGTTGATAGAAGGAAGTTGTAATCTTCATATGTTCGAATTAATCGATTTCGTTAAAGAGTGGTAATCACTACATTAATAGGTTGATAATGTTCTTAAGAGGATTGTATTGAATATGATGATACAAATGCGGTAGATGAGTAGCCGAATTCCATTTCATTAATCCGTGCGTGTTAAGAGACGTAAATTAAGATGATGTTCTTAGTTCACTAAAAACTTAAACTTATGTTTCATATAATAATCAGGTTTTGAATGTAATCGTTGGTAAAATAATGAAAGAACGTAATTAAACACAAACTTATATCGTAATTGGAAGTGTCGATGATTTGAAAAGATATTTTCACGATATTACATTGATGATAAACTAGACATCAAGTATTTGACATTAAGGTTAGAATGTGTGAATGAACATGATAAACATACGATGATTTGTAATAAGAACATTAAAATGATCAATAGAATGATTGATTTATTCAAGTAAATTTACGAATATTATTTATGTAATAATACCATTATAAATGCGAATGTGTTGTTGAATGAATTACATTTCATTCAAGGTTGCTTGTTCACGTGAGTATTGTTAGACGAGGATACCGTTCGTTTGACCATTCAAAGAAGGATTATTCATCTACGGAATTGAGGCAAGTTATCTTGCTTGGTTATAATGATGGTTGAATTCTTGTGATTATTATGCGTTTCGTGTGTATGAAATGTGCTGATAATCTATGATTCGTGATATGGTGATACCCTTGATCGTATTGTCATGGTGTTGGGGATGATATACCTGAAATTTCCGTCCTTGTTACCGTTAGTCCTTTTGAGCTTTGTTGACACTTCGGTGAGTTGTTCGATTCCTTGGTAAAAGTGTAATTCGTTGAGTTTCGTTGTCATGTTGTATCGTGACATCTCTGGAGTCATATATGCGCGCCGATTGGTTATGTGTAGGATTTTTAGCCGGGCACTTGATGATCATGCGTGGATGTTTTCCGCATTTAGATCGTGAAAACGAGACGTAGTTCGTGAGGCTAATTAGGTACATCGTCCCACGTATATTCTGGATTCCGTCTACGGGGTGGACATGTGCACGGACACATTTCCGGATCGGGCGTACTGTGACGTCCGTCTTGAGCCATAGTATATGGTCGTTCGTATATTTGGTTATGTTCGACAGTTGGGACTGATTGTTTATACGCCTTCGGGGTATATTCAGTAGTCGGTGGTTTTCTTTGAGATCAGTATATATATATATGAATTGTATAATGTCATGAGAATCATTATTATGTATAGCTGACCCTGTGGTTTGGGGCGAAATACTTGTATTTCAGGGCGAGGAAAGGGCAAGACACAGGAGGAGCACAACGGCGACGGAGGATTCTGAAGTATGCTATTTCGGGGGGGCCCCGAGTCTTTTGGTTGTTCGGTTATGTTTTATTGTGACTTTCATTTTTATTTTGTGTCGGATGAATGTAATAAAATTTGTTAGGTACTGCCCATCGTCATATGGTCTGTACCGAATTTGGATCCTGTGTATGTTCGTATTTAAAGACATGAATAACTCATACTCCACACCGGGGTTTTGATAAATATTGTGGTGCGGTGCCACATTGTCAGATTTTAAATGTATATTGTGATATCGCCTGGTGGGTCCCGGTAGGGGTCCACGACACTGTAATAGCCACTGTTTTTGGGCTATTACAGTCGGATTGGAGGCGTAGTATTGTTGTGCCGTTTTTCAAGAATAAAGGCGATGCTCAGAGTTGTAGTAACTATAGGGGTATTAAACTCCTCAGTCATACTATGAAACTTTGGGAGAGAGTAGTGGAATGCAGGGTTAGAAGAGAAGTTGAGATCTCTGAGAACCAATTTGGCTTCATGCCGGGGAGGTCCACGATTGAGGCCATTCATCTCGTCAGACGCCTTATGGAGAAGTTTAGAGAGCGGTGTAAGGACCTCCATATGGTGTTCATTGATTTAGAGAAGGCTTATGATAGCATTCCGCGTGATGTTATTTGGAGGAGCCTGGAAGAGAGGAGGGTGTTGTTGCCGTTCGTTAGGGCGATCCAAGACTTGTACTTCCAAGCTAGGACTTGCGTTAGGACCCCCAGTTGGTGACACCCGGTATTTCCCGGTTGAGATAGGACTACACCAGGGATCGGCGCTAAGCCCTCTTCTCTTCGCTCTAATCCTTGACGTCATTTCACGGGGGATACAGGATGGCGTCCCGTGGTGCATGCTTTTTGCTGACGACATTGTATTAGTGGCGGAGTCAAGGATAGAGGTGAATGCGAAGTTGAAGCTATGGAGGTCTAAGTTAGAATCCCAGGGTTTGCGTGTGAGCCGGTCTAAGACCGAGTATCTCTGGTGTAACTTTAGTGGTGAGTCCAACGATGAAGAAGTAGAGGTATTGATTGCGGACCAGATCGTACCCCGTACGGATAAGTTCAAGTATTTGGGTTCGATCATTCAGAAGTAAGGTGAGTGTGAAGATGATGTCACTCATCGTATCAAGGCGGGGTGACTAAGGTGGAGAGCAGCGACTGGGGTCCTGTGTGACAAGAAAGTACCACTTAAGTTGAAGGGTAAATTCTATGGAACGGCAATCAGACTTGCGATGTTGTATGGATCAGAATGTTGGGCGATGAAGAAGTCGCTTGAGAGCAAGTTGGAAGCGGCTGAAATGAGAATGTTACGTTGGTCGTGTGGTCGTATATTGTTGGATAGAATCTCAAACGGGGTTTTCAGGAACGCGCTTGAAGTGGCGCCTATTTCAGCGAAAGTTAGGGAAGGGAGATTGAGATGGTTTGGCCACGTCCGCAGGAGGCAGGCTTCTGCTCCGGTTAGGAGGGTCGAGAGTTTATTGGTTGCCGGGGAGAGGAGGAGAGGCAGACCGAGGAGGACGTAGGAGGAGCAGCTGAGATTAGATTTGAAGGCCTTAAACCTTTCTGAGTCCGTGACGGTTGATAGGTGCTCGTGGAGGCGCCAGATCAGAGTTGTGGATGCTTTTGTAGGGAGCGGTGCTGTAGTTGAGAGCGTCAGGGTTGGGTTGTCTCGGTTAGCATTGACCTAGAGCATTTCACTTTTTACTTTTACTGTATATTTGATCCTCCTACCTTTTGCGTGCGATGTATTTTTTACAGGGAGCTGTGCGCAGTGTCAACCTCTCTTCGGTTAGAGCAGCATTCATCGAGAGTGCATTTGCCAAGGTCTACTTAGGTAAGTCTCATGTGAATGAAACCATGTGCTCAGGTATGGTCGTGAGTTTTTTCGTACCTTATGTTTCTTTGTATACACCACTCTTTACTTTGTTGTGCACTAAGCTGGGGGTCTTCACGGAAACAGCCTCCCTACCGTATAAAGTAGGGGCATGGTCTGCTACATCTTACCCTCCCCAGACCCTGCTCTGAGCGGGATATACTTGGTATGTTTGGTTTGGTTTGGTTTTATATATATAGTGTGCAAGTGTGTGTGGTTAAGTGCAGTGTGTGTGTGTTATGTATATATATATAATGTGCACAGGTCTGGTGTATATATATATATATATATATATATATAGAGAGAGAGAGAGAGAGAGAGAGAGAGATAAATATAAATATAAATATAAATATATATATATATATGTGTATGTGTTAGAATATGTGTGTGTGCTGTACGTATATTATATATTATATATATATATATGTGTGTGTGTGTGTGTGTGTATACGGGTAAATTCGAGTATAGTATGTGTTCGTGTTGGAATCAGAGTTATCTATGATGTTGTTTTCGGTCGATATCGTGTTATCGAATGAATTGTATTTCATTCAAGGTTGTTCGAGTGCTTGTGATTGTCGGAGGACGCCGTTGATCGATTCGTGGTACGACGTTGATCGTGGAAGGACTTTCTTACATTCGGTTTGAGGCAAGTTTTATACTTGTACTAGTCAATGAGATTAATGTTATCATATATGTGTATGAATATGTGTATCATTTCGAGACTTGGTCTCTTTATGATTTTGTTGATATCAAGGGATTGTTTGATACGATACCCTTCGGCAAATTATGCCAAATATTATTGTTGTTCGTAAATGACCGATTTAAGGCATTGCGATACTTGTTGGTAATATATTTGTCGATAGCCAGTTCGCGGTATCGACATATCGATTGTTATTGTTGATTGATGTTCCATTGAGATATTGTTGTCGATAGTCGGTTCGCGGCATCGACGTATCGATTGTTATTGTTGATCGATGTTCCATCAATATATTGTTGTGAATCGTCATCATTGATATCAGTGTTTTTCTATTGATGTCGTATTGGCCGATTGAAGGCATTGACGTATTCGATTATCATCTTCGTTATCGGTAACCGATTAAAGGTGCCGAGACATCCGTTGTATAATTGTTATCGGTTAACCGTTCTAAAGGTAATCGATGTATTGAATTGTGATTATTAAAGATAATTCCCATCCGTTGTATAATTATTATCGATTGTCCGCTCTAAAGGTAATCGATATATTGAATTGGGATTATCAAAGATAATTCCCATCCGTTGTCAAAAAAATATTCCCATCCGTTGTATCGTTGTTATCGATTGGCCGTTCTACGGTAATCGAAGTATTGAATTGGGACTGTCGAGGATAGTTCCCATCCGTTGAATTATTATTGTCGTGTTGACCGACTCAAGGCAGCACACTATTATTCTTGTGAACTCTAATTTTGTGATCGTTGAGGGTTGAGGATTTCCCGGATTGTTGTGTTGTGATTATTGCTCGTGTTAATCGGTCCTTAGGGATTTTGATCCCAGGATGGTTGTTTTAAATATCGTTGGTCGTGTCGATCTTTCATTATTCGTGTGTCATCGTTCACTTGGTGAGTCGTATGATCCGTATTGGATGTGTTATCCTTTGAGTTTCGTTGTCATGTTGTATCGTGACATATCCAGAATCATATCTGCGTTCCGATTGGTTATTGTGTAGGATTTTTAGCCAGGCACACGATGGTCATGCGTGGATGTTTCCGCATTGGACCGTGCACACGAGACGTAGTTCGTGAGGCTAATTAGGTACATTGTCCCATGTATATTTCTGGATTCCGTATATGGGGTGGACATGTGCACGGACACATTTCCGGATCGGGCGTACTGTGATGTCCATCTTTGAGCCGTACAATTTTTGATCGTTCATAATCCATTTAAATGTTTGGATGTGTTCGACGTTTTGTGATTAAGCGTTCATAAGCCCGAGAGGTATGTTCGACAGTCGGGTTTGTTTCTTTGAGATCTGTATTGTGATGATTTATAGCTTCGGGCTATTCGGCTTTCAGGCCATCGTGATATTTTGGCAGCTTCGGGCTGTTCGGCTTTTAGGCTATCGTGATATTTTGGCAGCTTCGGGCTGTTTGGCTTTCAGGCCATCGTGATATTTTGATAGCTTCGGCTGAGGGCTTTCAGGCTATTGTGATGTATCGGTATTTCCGTTGGAGCCTTTGGGCATTGTGATTCGGATTTATTTCAGCGTTGGTTTGGTTTACCTTCGGGTAATGTATTGTTGTGTTCTATATTGATGATTCGCCGTTGGGCACTTATGTTCTAACCTATTGAGCAGGTATTGATCGTATGTCGTGGGCATAGTGTTCCACGAATGCTCGATTCTTACTTTGATTTGTGAGCATCTCGTACTACCATTGTTGTACTGTTCATTCTGCCTTTGGATGCATATCATGTTGTATATGTATTTGATATT